>CAUYPK010062694.1:0-40000 GCA_963574355.1 Loris lydekkerianus | reverse complement strand
TGTATGACTGAAATCCTACAGCGTTCCACACAGATTGTATTGGAGCACATTTTTTGAGCTCCTATTATTATTTTGACCTGTGATAATAAAGTTTCTGACTGTTAAATAGGATGTTGTGATAGATTCTTTGTTAATAGAGGTATTACCATATTCCATTTTAAGATGTTAAAGCACTCATCTTCAGTTTTAACTGCTGATTCCTGGTTTCCAACAGCTCATGGAATCCTGGCATTTTGCCCTATCAACACATGAGTACCATCTGTGGTGAAAGAGAGTACCGTAACTATAGGCTACATAGTACATATAGAAATAATAAAGAGATTTTTTGTTTGTTTTGCCATTCTGCTTCCTGGAGCTTTTTCAGGAATGCATTATGGTTAAAGTGGGAATTGGCTATATAACCAAAGATTTGTTTTCATGGCACGAAGCTGAAAGCTACCACTATCCTGGTTGTAGGACAGCATACTATCTGGTACCAGGCAGAGACAGAGAAAGCCGTATAAGAAAGCCAGCATCCCCTTTGAAATGCTCATCTAATTCAAGCTCCTGATTATGTTTAAAGAGGAGTAATAATGTTCATTAATTTCAAGGCTCTGGGCTGTCCCAGGGAGATGCATGATAGCTACTGGATATTTCTTTCTTTCTTTCTTTCTTTTTTTTTTTGGGGGGGGGGAATTCATTGAGGGCACAAAGAACCAGGTTACATTGATTGCTTGTGTTAGATAGTTTTTTTTTTTTTTTTTTTGAGACAGTCTTAAGCTATCACCCTGGGTAGAGTGCCATGGTGTTATAGCTACAGCAATCTCTAACTCTTGGGCTCAAGCAAGCCTCTTGCCTCAGTTTTTCTATTTTTAGTAGAGATGGGGTCTCACTTTTGCTCAGGCTGGTCTGGAACTTGTGAGCTCAGGCAATCCACCCGCCTTAGTCTCCCAGAGTGCTAGGATTACAGGCATGAGCCACTGTACCTGGCCGCTTACTGGATATTTCATCAGTTATCTATCAGTTCATTGCATATTAAATGGAAAGAGAAAAATCTTACCCATTGTAGTCTTTTAATCCGTTTCTGGTGTTCCCAAAACAGTCCCAGCATTAGATATGTATGAGAAATGGCTGAGAATCGACAGGATGTTTTCGCAGCTATCTGTGCATTACACAGGGTGACCATAAAGTTTGGCATACTGTTTTAAATTGCACATGAACTTTATGGCCACCCTGTATAGAAATGCCAAGGACTTCCTCAAATGAGGCTTAAATCAGCCAGTGTGCTTGAACTCCCACAGTGGGCTTGGCACTGAGGGGGAGGAAAGATCCAAAATAAATAAAAGACAGAGTCTTTGTTTATAGGAAATGCACAGCTGAATTGGGGAGGTAGCTCTGCAAGGTAGTTCAGTGCCACATGAGGGGTTCTGATCATTCAGTGGTATTGTGTGGCATGCCAGGCGATAGAAATAGGTGTAACACTGGGATCAGCTTTTGAACAAAGACTTCAGCATGACGACTTAGCAAGGAAGCAAACCAAAGGACAAGGGCAAGAGGTATTGGCTGCTTCTATCTTTTTCAGCTGCTGCTGTATTTGCAGTTGGTAATCATTTAATTAGTAATAGTTCCAGTCATGAATGACAGCAGGATAAATGTGTGGTATAAATTCAACTCAGAATCTGGGCCATAACCTAATATCAAACTTCTAAAGCACAGTGTCATCTGGAACTGAAGAAAAGGCCACCACAGGAGGCAGGATAGAGACTAGGAAGACTTAGAGAAAGTTTAAGTTTCTGAAAGTGAGGGTAGCAGAAGCAGAAATCTACCACAAATTGCTAAGGTTGATGAGATCTGGTCTTAGCTGGGCAGGTGTCCCCTTCTGCCTCAGGGACCCTCAAGATTTTGTCTGCCTGTATGGGTTGAGGCAGGAAGGGTAGGAAGGATGCTAATGGGCGACTTGACTGAAGTTGAGCCCTGAGGTTGAGTCAGGCCTTCTCCCTGGGATGTGAACCCTCTGGGTCAGGGGCAGGGCTCATCTGAGGAACCTACAGGAGTGCCACGCCTGGCTCATTAATGGATGTCTGGGGAGGCCTTTGAAGATGAAACACTCCATAAGCACTCATTGTTTCTGTTTTTTTGGACAAACTAGTACTTTGGTCTCCAGGGGCTGTTGATCTGGCTCCTTTGCACTAGTGTGGAATTTGCTGCAAACTAAGAAGAGTGGTGGGGAGTGGGGGGATGGAGGTGGGAATCCAAGAGAAGTTTTTGAAAAGACAACTAAACTCCCACCAAACCCTAGTGCTTTCACTTGTAAATAGTATTCCTCTCCATCCACCTTTCACATTCTTGGGTTTGGGTGCACTCTGTCTTGACCTGTTCCTTCGCCTGCTGGGTTTGGGGTGTGTGTGACTCTCTGGTTCCCATACTCTGTAGAGAATGCCAGGAGTTGGCATATGGCAATTGCTGAATAAGCTGCCCACTGACGCATGCCGCCTGTAGGCATAGAGAACTGGCTGGCATGGGTGAACCCCCACTTAATTAATGTTTCAAAGATGCATTCTGTGGTTGTCCTGGGCCATAGGGACAGGGAGGGAAGAAGAGAGAATGAAGGAAGGCATGATCATGATTCCATCTATGAGGGTCAGTGCCTGGGATGGGCAGATAGGCATTTTGTTCCTTCATGGTGGTTCTTACTCCTCTTCATCCTTTTAGCAGATACTTGTTAAGTGCCTACTATTTACCAAGCATAGCATCCAATATAAGTATATTGCCAGTGAGCTTAGTAAAGATCCTGAAAATTAGTTCAGTTATTCAGCTACTCTCTGCTAGTAGCTTGCTACTCCAGGACACAGAGTGAACAAACCACATAAGTAGCTAACATTATAGGAGGAGGAGTAAAATTATACAGCAAGAAGTAAATATATAGGCTCGGTGCCTGTGGCTCAAGCAGCTAAGGCACCAGTCACATACACCTGAGCTGGCCGGTTTGGCCCGCCAAACAATGACGGCTGCAACCAAAAACAAACAAAAAATAGCTGGGTGTTGTGGCGGGCGCCTGTTGTCCCAGCTACTTGGGAGGCTGAGGCAAGAGACTCGCTTGAGCCCAGGAGTTGGAGGTTGCTGTGAGCTGTGACGCTACGGCACTCTACCCAGGGTAACAGCTTGGGACTATATCTCAAAACAAAGAAGTAAATATATAATGTATCATATGGTGATAAACGTCACGAAGAGAAGTAAATGAGGTAAATGGGATAGGGAGTTAGGGGTGTGTGTGTTATGTAAGTGGTTGTGGAAGGCCTCTTTGATAGGTGACATTGGAACAAATACCTAAGGGACGTGAGGGAGTAATCCATGAAACTTATCTGTGAAAGCAGCATTTCAGGCACAGGGAACAGTAAGTATACAAGCTTTGAGGTAGGAAAGCTTAGGGGAAATGGAGTAGAGTAAGCAGGAGAGTGACAGGAGATCTGATGAGAGGAGTGTAGTTCATGTAGGACCTTGTAAGCCATGGTATGGGCTTTGGGTTTTACTGAAAAGGAGCTATCAAGTCAAGAGAGTTTTGAACAAAGCAATCACAAGTCCTGAGTTTGGTTTTAAAATCACTATAGAAGGCCAGGTACAGTGGCCCACATCTATAATCCCAGCACTCTGGGAGGTGGGCATATCACCTGAGCTAGAGCCAGACTCCATCTCTAAAAAACAGCCGGGTATTGTAGTGGGCACCTGTAGTCCCAGCTACTTGGGAGGTTGTAGCAAGAGAATCGCTTGAGCCCAGGAGTTTGAGGGTTGCTGTGAGTGATGATGCCAGGGCATTCTACTGGGGACAACAAAGTGAGACTCTATTAAAAAAATAAAATAAAATCACTGTAGAAACTATGTGGACACTGAAGTGCTTAGGGAAAAAGCAGGAAACTAATGAGATGACTACCTCGTAGCTATGACCATGTGGAATAACTCTCTCTGCATGGGCCACCGTGAGCCTAGGATTTACCAAGCTGAGGAGTGAAGGATAGTCTTTCCACACCCCACTTCCCAATTCTCATTGTATGAATTCCCAATTCACACTGTTGTATGAATAGGGCACAACTTTAGCATATGGCATTCTACAGAGTATAAAGGATCAGCCTCTTTTAGCAGTGCTGTTTTCTTATTTCTTCTTCATTTATTTTGGTGTGGGAGGAAGATGGGATTGCAGAAATACGTGACGGTAAGTGGCACAGTCTCTTGATTAGAGCTGAGAGCATAAACCTTGGGAACCTGGCAAGCCTGAACCTTGTCAGGAATCAGAGAGAGCCACTCCTCATTCCACTCCCTCCTCTCCCACCCTTTCCAGAAGTCTCAGGGTAAGGTTGAGGGAGGGAGCAGCATTAATGATCTTGCTGTGCCTTGGGGTATAGTGTAGAATGTCAGAACTGAAGGGACTAGAAATCATCTAGTTCAACCCCCTCCATTTACAGGTGCAGGTATGGAAAGATGAAGTAACTTGCCCAGAGTGTCATGGTTAGATTACTGGCAGAGTAAGGATCCTGAGTGTTCACTGCTTTGTCACTGCTCCCAAAGGCTTAGTATGTATCTGAATAGGTCTTGGGTATTCACAGTCCCCTCAGTCTCTTGGTTTGTCGTGAATGTACTCTAGCCATGACTTTGAAAAGTTCCCTTTACATCAGGTCCTGACAAGCAAATGGTGGTAACATGTTTGTATTTTTTTCGCCTAGGGTCAAATACTGCATACCAGGGACCGGGACAAAACCAGACTCTTACTGCCTCCGCTTGGGCCTCACTGTCTTCAAAACACAGCTGCTGTGATCATGGGCAATATCTTTGGAAACCTTCTCAAGAGCCTGATTGGGAAGAAGGAGATGCGCATCCTGATGGTGGGCCTGGATGCTGCAGGAAAGACCACCATTCTGTACAAGCTGAAACTGGGAGAGATCGTTACTACCATCCCTACTATTGGTAAGGGCACAGCTTGGATGTGGGCTTTCATGCCATCAGCTGAGGTAGGGTACGGGACCTTTTCCTGTTCCCTCTCCTGGCCTCTTCTTTCCAGGCAAGTCTACACAGTTTGTGGGGTTTAGAGAAGTGGAGTTGTTTAGGTTTTCAGCAGGTGCTGGGTCTGCCGTTTGCCCACCTACCCTGGCCCTCCCTGATTCGGGAACTTCCACAGCCTGGCACTCAACAATTGCCCTCAGGCACTAGATTTGGTTTGTTCTCTGTGTTGTTTGGAAAGCGGGTGAAGGGCTTTGATGTTCCTGCCAAAGGCCTGAAATTGCTTAGGTTTAGATCTTAGGTGGCCGATCCTGGTTAAGACCTGCCTATGGGAGGGAGAACATTTGCGGTGTAAAAGGAGGCTCCAGTCATCAGCATCAGCTGGTTCTGCCTTTGGGGCTCTAGGACTATATAGCTCACTTTTCTTTCTTCCTCACATCTTAGCTGAGGCAGACTCTGGTGGCCAGGAGTGGGTACAGAAGTGAGGCTGAGTCATTTCTTTGTAGGAGGGAGAGCTACAGACTGAACAAACCAATGGGGAAGGTTGGCTCACATTTCTGAGGCAACTGTGAGCCTTCTGACCAGCCCTTCTTATCCTCCTTGAATTCTTCGCTTAGGTTTTCATTTTGGCCTTTAGGCTACTAGGTCAAAGATTACCAGGTGTGAGGAAGCCTTAGCTTTCTTTTCATTGTTGGTGTCATGGCCAAAGCTGGGGGGAAACAGAACCAAACTTATTGGGGCACTGCTTGAATGTTTGAGGCCAAGTGGTCAAATTGCCTTTTTTTTCCCCCAGCTCTTAGAAGTGTGATTAAAATTGTCTGTTTTTTTCCAAAGGCTTCAACGTGGAGACAGTGGAGTATAAGAACATCAGCTTTACAGTGTGGGATGTGGGTGGCCAGGACAAGATTCGACCCCTCTGGAGACACTACTTCCAGAACACCCAAGGTATGTCAGATGAACTGCCCAGGGCAGCATGGGTTGGTTGGGTCTGAGTAGAAAGCATGGCTGCCCTCTTGGTTATGGGCAGCCAACCCTTTCCCTGCTGCAGCTCCTGTGGGTGGGAAAAAAGGAGGAAAGGGAACAAATATGTGGAGGGTATTATATTTGGGTGGTGGGGGAGGGGATTATCTGTCATCTCTGTGCAGCCCATGCTTTGCCTCCCTAGGGTTGATATTTGTTGTGGACAGCAATGATCGGGAGCGAGTAAATGAGGCCCGGGAAGAGCTGATGAGGATGCTGGCTGAGGATGAGCTCCGGGATGCTGTGCTCCTTGTCTTTGCAAATAAACAGGTGAGACTTCTTCCCACCCCTGAATTTAGGAGAAGGCAACCTGGCTGTGGGAATCATGGGCCATGGGGCTTATTGTATGGGAAGCCTCTGACAGTGTTCTCAGTTTTGGGAGTATGGGAAATACAGCAGTTATTTATGCCCCTCTTCTTATTCCCCATCCCAATTTTATGAGCAACAATTCAGTCTTCAGGGACTGGTATGGTAGTTACATTACCTCAAAACTTTATTTCATCTTCCTTATTGTTTACTCTAGTGAAACTGTCCTCACTCCTCCTGTGAGACAGATCTGATTCGCTAGTCAGTCTCTATCACCTGTTCACTTCCCTACCAACCTTGAATGACCTCTAGCACCTTGGATCTGGCATTCTAGGGTGACTAAAGCCTTAGGATCTTGTTGTGGGTTTCCTGAAATAAAGGAGGAGAAGGTACTGGTGCACATTTCTTTGATAGATTACGTGCTTTAGAAGCCTTTGAAAGATCTTGAGGCTTCTTTTTTGTGTGTTTCCCTCGTGCTTCAGGATCTGCCTAATGCTATGAATGCTGCTGAGATCACAGACAAGCTGGGCCTGCATTCCCTGCGTCACCGCAACTGGTACATTCAAGCCACCTGTGCCACCAGTGGGGACGGGCTGTACGAAGGCCTGGACTGGCTGGCCAATCAGCTCAAAAACAAGAAGTGAGAGCCAGGCAGCCCTATCCGAGCGCCCCATCCACCCCTGACATACCTGTTGACTCCCCACTCCAGCCTTACCCCTTCCTTCCCATTGCAAGCGTGGCCAGGGACCTGGGTGTCATATCCACATGCCCAGCAAGAGCCTTGCCCCCCCAGTCTCCCCTTCTGTCCCCTGTCCACCGACATGACCAGTCCCCACTTGCTGTCCTGTTGATGAATCATTCCAATTTATTGGATTTAAAACAAAAACAAGGTTGTTATGGTTTCATGGGGTGGCCCCTCTCTCACCCTCTGGGTTTCAGGGTGGGGTATTCTCTTCATTTGCTTCATTTGGCACTGGTTGCTGTGCTCTTGGCATCTGAGTCCTTTCCTTGTCCCCACAAGTCCCTCTCCTACTCCTTGTCTTCCTTTCCTTCACCACCCTCTGCCAGTTCTACATGGAAATTGCACGGGCCTCTCTGTGTGTGCGTGCATGTGTGCGCCTGTAAATACATGTATAGAGAGATATATATGTGGAGCCAGGGGTAAGGGGGAGGGGGTGGAGTACAGCTCAGGGCTTATAGCCAGGACACTGCCCACTGGAGCCTATCATCTGCCCCTTCCATATTAGTGAGACAAAGGGAAGAAGGTTGGGGGGGGGGGGGAGGTATTGGTCAGGCTGGACTGTTCCAGTCTTAGACTGATTTCCCTCTTCTCTGAAGGTAGGTTATCCTGGATGGTAGGACAGATGATGGATTCTCCACCATCATCTTCCTTGTACCCTTCTTTCTACCTTTCTTAGGGTTAGGGGGTGGCATTTATCTCTAGATGACTGTTCCTAAGGAGGTGCCATTCTTCTATGCCTTGTTATTGGGAAGGAGAAAAGAACCCACTCACTCTTAGCCCAGAGTGTTCATCTGATCCTCCCCCACCATCCTTAGATCTGTTCCTCAGGAGTTTGAGGAGGAGGTGGGGATAGCAAGACCATGGCATGTGCTTGGTTACCAGGGCATGGGGAAAGGGAGGAGAAGGCCTCAGGTTTTCCGTTTTCATTCATCCTCATTTTGTTTTTAGAAGGTAAGGCACGGAATAGGTCCATTCCTGCCTTCCTGTACCCTTCCTTATCTTCTGATCTTGGAGGCTAGGTGTTTCATCTGTCCTTTGTCAGAAGTTTTCTCACCCTAGTAGTCCTGCTGGCCTGACCAGGGCTGACGGGGTGGTCTAATGAGGAGCCGGGGAGTGGGGTGACATAGCAGACCTCAGTATCAACCCCCCTGTTCTCCAACTATCTCTTATTTTCTAGCCCAAGATGTGCTAAAGTATGAAGATTTTCTGTTGTTTCCAGGCCCTCAGACCATCCTTGCTGTCCCTTCCCCTTCCATTCCCTTTCTCTCCTCACCCATTTGCCATAAATGCATCTAGGGGTTGGAGTGGAGGAAATAGAACCCTGAAGTGGTTGTCAGTACTTGAGGGATTCAGTGGGCTTCAGGGTCCTCCCTGCGTTATTATGTAGTTGTTCAGAAGTTGCTGCTATTGTGTCTGTGTTTGCAGGAGGTGCTTGTCCTTGAGGTCCTGGCCTGGGTCCTGACTTCTGCGGTTTCTGTGAAGCCGTGGCTGTTCTGTGGGCTCCTGTGTGTGCTGGCTGCTCCCTGAGCTCCAAGACAGCTGCCTATAACTTTTCTGCTAAGGTCGGGCGCAGGGCCCTCCACAGCATGGTTAAAGGACCCCTTCCCTGACAGGGTGTCCCAAGCCCTACTCTTTGGGTCCAGGCTTGCTGCCTCCTTTGTCTACAGCAAGCAGGCAGGTCAATACCCTTTTACCCCATCCCAGATTGAACTGTGAAAGAGGTTCCAGGGGTATCTCCTTCAGTGCCAGTTACTTAGTGATGTGTTACCTAAGACCAGTGGGTGTTTGCAGGTATCTTCCTCTCTAGGCCTTTCTGTGTGTGTGTGTGTGTGTGTGTGTGTGTGTGTGTGTGTGTGTGTGTGTGTGTGTGTGTTTTGGTGTTTGTGGGCTTGGGGGAGTTGGCAGTTCTATTTCATTTAAAAGTGTATTTACTCCCCTGACCCCACGAATGCTTTCCTCCACTTTCTTTGCTCTTTTTCCTCAGACTTTTTTTTGTCCTACCCCATTGTCCCTCCTACACTGAGCTCTTTCCTTTGCCTTCTCAATTCATTCATTGCTGTTTGTCTTTTCCTTATTTTTTCCCTATTTAAGATGCCCCATTCTGTATCTTTGTACTTGGTGAGGACTTTGCCTCTTCTCCTGCCTTACTCCCTCTCTGACCCTCCCTAGTTAGATGCCAATCCCAAATGAGTTTTCCTTATTTCAGCCCTAAACCCCTACCTTTTGTGGGGTGGAACTCCAGGGATCAATCTGGAGTTGAGGGTATTAGGAAGCAGCCTTTAAGGTAGCCTCGGTGCTGCTCCAGATTTGGCCAGCAGGGGGCATTAAGTGATCTTGGTGGTATCCCTGACTGCTAGGTGGTTGGCAGGGGTGGTCCTTTCTACATTCCCATTTACTTAACAGCTCCTTTGGGATTGGGTGTTTCATTCCATTTCTGCTCATTCCCTGTCTTCTGGTAGGTTTAATTTTACGCTTTTCCTGGTTCCAGCTTTCTTTTTCCTGGGGACTCCCTCTCCCCCCACCCCCAAAGTTTGTTTGTGGTGTTACAGCGGTAACTGCAGTTCTGAACTGGTTTTTCTCTTCTTTTTTCCTCCTCTGGAATGTAGACTGTATATGTTTAATAACTCACCTTCTCTGTCCTTGCTCAAATGTGGGATAATGCGATGACTGTGACCCTGGTTGGAAATTAAACTTGTTTTATGCAGCTTTGGAGCAGACCTTCATCCTTAATGTGCAGGAGCCATGGGACAGTGGTTTAACCCTGAGGATAGTTCTGTTTCTGTCCCCTCTCTCCAGACTGCCCCTTCTCTCAGCAGAGTAATAAAGGGTACACTTGATTGGTGGAAAGTGAGGTTATGGAAGAACTTAAGTCCATCTCCATGATGCTTATTTCTTCCTATCATACCCTGGGAGAAACCCAAATGAATTGGGCACCAGACTGTGAGGGTTTTGTCTTTGTTCCTCTGGTTCTTAAGGGTTCAGCCCTGAACTTAACACATTTGTCACCTGTTGATAGACTTAGGGACTTCAGTGGCTGCAGCGCCCTCAACTTAGACTGCCCCACACTGCATCCACACTTGACTCTCCCTAGCCCTGCACATCAAGTGCTACGAACTAGTTTAAACGGGGTCCCTTCATCTATAGATTGGAGTCTCCTCACCAATCTAGTTCTGGACTTTGGCAGTGCATTAGCATGAAGGGTCGATATCTGGGCAGTGTAATGAACTTTATCCTTCTTATAACTGATGACCCTGCATCAACTCTACTTCACACATATGGTTTCCCATTGTCAGGATGCCAGGCCTCATCCAGAGATTCCATAAATGTCTTGGGGAATAGACCTTTTCCATAAAGCCTCTGTCCTCTTATCCTACTCCCCCACTACTGTGTTCTTCTCCTGCTACTGTTGTCTGACTCCAGGCAAAGAAAAGGATGATGTTACCCTTGGGGAGTGGGTGAGGTTTGGGTAAGCCAGGCAGGCTTTTCTCAGTCTTACCACTGTCTTAACCTTTGAGGACAGAGGTCTTCCCAACTTGCATTAGTGGGAAGGGGACAGGTGTATAATAAGTTTGAGAGCCCCAAGTCTCACTGTGAAGTGTATAATTTGTATTCAGTTTCCTCTTTGCTGCCTCCCCTTCCAATTTTCTTTTTCAGCTCCTAATTGTTATTAACAATCTAACACCCTCAAGGACAGTGCTTTTGCCCCTATGTAACCTTCATAGTACTACTTTTATCAACTCCATAACTTCAAACATTTATCCCTTAAAATCAGGTATCACTTATCTCCTCATAGTCTGTTCCAAATTTCTGCTTGGTGACAGATTGCTGATAAGTTAAGAATATCTTATGATGATACTACTTCACTCTAGCTGGGGTAGCAGAGTAAAACTGTGTCTCAAACAAAACATAACAACACACAAAAAAGAGCGCCTTTCCCAAGTGCTTTATTTATATGAATGATAGTGGAGAGGACTTTAGCTTTAAATGGTAGGCCAGTGGGAGACTTTGGACCCCTCAACAACTTGGGAGAGAGGATGACTTATTCCTTTCTGTCCCTTAGTATTCAATTTAGGATGCTAGGAAGGAGTGAACTCTATCCTTGTGGCAGCTGCTTAAACCTTTCAGCTTTTGGAGGGTCATGAGATGAGGAAGAAACTCAACCTCGGAGACGAATGCTTAACACTTAACTCCTGCAACAAACAGCAACCTCATCTTTCTGAATACAAATAGCTCATCATTCATGGGTTGGTGGACTCAAGGTCCACTTCAGGATAATCTGGGCAAAACAAAACAAACAAACAAACAAAAAAACCTGAAGAAAAGCCAGTAAAAGGGCTTGGATTGGTTGAGGTAGGGTGGAGGGCAAAAATGTCTCCATTCCAGAATATAGGGGCAGTGACAGAGAATAAATGTGAGTATGTGTGAGTTTCTCAGAGTTGAGGGGTATTAAGGTCTGAAGGCTCTGGGGATTCACTGCATGCACCACTTCCAGTTCATGTGCCTACATTGGTTAGAACAGAAAGTTGACAAGTATGTATTTCGTACCTTCTGTATTTTTTAGGCTTGTGTTAAAAGTAGGTCAAACCACTGTACTCAGGGAGAGACCTGGCGATCCAGTTCCGGGATGCTCTGGAATTCTTTGGGGTGTCTTTAGCATACCATGTGGACTAGTGAGAATTGGGGGAGAACATGGAGTGGGATACCCCTTGCTTTACTGCTGCTTAGTGCAGGGATCAGTGTCTTTGGGCATGCAGTTATAATACTAAGAGCAGCTGCTTTTCCAGTTCTGAAGGAGGTAGGAAGGCCAGAGTCTTATTTCTCTCACTTTCTTCTAACCCAGTAACTGGAGTATGCTGGTCACTGGGGAGTGATAGGACCCAGATGCCTGCCTTCCTTTGCAGTTTTTCTTTCTAATTGGGCTTCCTGACCCTGGTTGCTGGGATGGGTAAGAATGACCCTGAGTTCCTGAAAAAAGGGAAGGGGATTGGAACGGAAGAAATGGGATCTTTGAGAGTAGGGTAAATAAAGGGGCAGAGCCACTGAAAGCAGTGATTAGAGGTCTGGAAGAGAGAAAGGTGGGTTAGGACTGTTCACCAAGACTTGAAGGTGAGGCTGGGCATGGTGGCTCACTCCTGTAATCCTAGCATTCTGGGTGGCTGAAGCGAGTAGATTGCTTGAGCTCATGAATTTGAGACCAGCCTGAGCAAGAGCGAGACCCCATCTCCCAAAAAAACTAGTCGGATATTGTATTCCCAGCTACTTGGGAGGCTGAGGTAAGAGGATTTCTTGAGCCCAAAAATTTGATGTTGCTGTGAGCTGTGAAACAATGGCACTCTATGCTGGGCGTGGTGACTCACGCCTGTAATCCTAGTACTCTGCGAGGCCGAGGCGGGTGGATTGCCGTGAGCTCACAAGTTCGAGACCAGCCTGAGCAAGAGCAAGATCCTGTTTCTAAAAATAGCTGGGTGTTGTGGTGGGTACCTGTAGGCCCAGCCACTCAAGAGGCTGAGGCAAGAGTATCTCTTGAACCCAAGAGTTGGAGGTTGCTGTGAGCTGAGACACCATGGCACTCTACCAAGGGTGACAAAGTAAGACTGTGTCTTTAAAAAAAAAAATCAATTGAAGGTGAGTGTCTATGTATATCATATTTGCCATGAGTTGCAGAAGAGAGTATTTGGGTTCTAGGGAGGTCATTTAAACCAAAACTATGGCTATTTGTGCCCAGGGCTGACTGGTTCTACCTATATACCCTTCCTCACCAGCCAGGCACAGTTGAGAAGCTGTGTGGCAGTCCAGGCCAGGCAGGATGTTTGAGAATGAGCTTTTTCTACCTGCCACCTGCCTCCTATCCACCTTCTACTTACTCCCCTTCATTCCATACACTGTTGAGAACCCTACCAGGACAGAATTGAGTACAGGACATTTAAGGGTAGGAGGGCTTAGCTTGAGATTCTGAACTACCAGGATTCTTTGTGAGTTCTGAATATAATAAAGAAGGGCATGCTCGTGGCTTTAGGAGATGGAGAATCTCTGTTTCTGCCTTTGCCAGATCTTGCATTAATGGGCTGATAATTTCTGGTTAGCACAGCCATAGGGGAAGAGCAGAGGAATTAGATAAAAGCTTCATTCTCAGACAGATGAGTGTACCTAACAGAAAACATCTCATCAGTGGGGGTATGCATCCCCTTGAAAATATGACATCACATTTTGAATCCAGGTTTGAATATGCTGACTCACAATCTTTTTATTTATTAATAACCAATTATAAACATACTTAAAAACATTAAAAAATTAACATCCTGTTGACTATCTGGCACCTAAGAGGCATGCAACCTTGATGAATGACTGGATGAAGTGTCTTTAACAAAGTTGGGCAGAGTGAGTGCCCAGTGAGTCTTGGAAGTAGTGTTCTGGTAGAGTTTCTCCCTGCAAACCAAGAGAGGTACCTTTGAGGGTGGGGGCTTTTCTAGGTGTGGTTCTCTGATTAAGTTGTGCCTCCAGCCAAGGTTGGGTCAGTTCCCCTACCTTTCCCAGGCCATCTCTCTCACCTTTCTTGGTCTTTCAGGATTCTTCCTGCTTGACCCAAGGAAAAAATTCCTTCCCTAGTCCCTCCTGGGTCCAGGTGGGCTTGTGCTGCCCCCTGCAGGTGGATATTGTCTTAAATAGTTTTGTCCTTTCTATACCTTCTAATACCCTCTCCCATATGGGAGATAATAGCCTTCCACCTTCATGACACCATTTCAGTCAGCTAATTCATCAATGCAGTATGTGCTGTAACCCTTTTGCTCAGAAACTTTTAGTGTCTTCCCACTGCGTTAGTGTGACATTCAGGGCTCTCCACCATCAGCCCTTAATTCCCTCTCCCTTCACTTCTCCTCCTGACCAAATCCCAACTTTAACCAAACTGGTCCTTTCATTTTTCCCAAACACCTCACACTCTGCCTTGACCCCCTTTCTCATTTGTTTAAAAATCTGACTACAAGATCTAGCTCAGGTTTTTGCCTCCACTGAATTGCCTATGCCCTTTCTACCCAGAAGGACTTTTTATCTGCCCTCTCACTACCATATCCCCTGCTCCTTGCATTGTTAGCACAACTCATTGAACACTGCCCATACTTCCCTTGTATTGCTGTATATCTTGTTCATTCATTTAATATTTAATTAAAAAAATATTTTTGTAACCAAAGTAGTTTTTATAAAAGATGCAAATAATACATAACTACACAGAGCAGCATGTGGAACTTGTTATCCTCTACTCTTCATTCCCATCCCCAAACATAACCATCCTCAGCTATTTGGTGTGCATCCTTCCATTTCCTTTTCTAAAAATATGTACCTAGACTGGGGGTAAAATATAATTGGGTTCATATCTATCTATGATTATTATTATTATTCTGCTACTTGCTTTTTTTACTTAAGGGTTTATACTTTTATCTTAGAGATATTCCATATTAGAATAGTTAGATTTTTTTAACGGTTTCTTTGTATTTCATAGTATAATAATAAAAATAAAACATATTTGTTGGCTGGGTGCAGTGGCTTAGACCTGTAATCTTAGCTCTTTGGGAGTCTGAGGTGGGAGGATTGCCTGAAACCAGGAGTTCAAGATCAGTCTGAGACCCTGGCCTTACAAAAATACATGATTAGCTAGGCATAGTGCCATGTGCCTATAGCCTCAGCTACTTGGGAGGCTGAGCCAGGAGGATGGCTTGAGTCCAGGAGTGTGAGGTTGCAGTGAGCTGTGATGATGCCATTGCACTTTAGCCAAGGCAACAGAGCAAGAGCCTGTTTCAAAATAAGACAAAACACAACAAAACCATATTTGTCCTAAATCTGTTATTTATAGGGTATTGTGTTGCTAGTATCTTGGTAGCTGCAGACACGATGACAACCTTGTTCTTGCCATCAGTGAGCTAACTTTTGGGGGAAGGACTGGAGCATACATAAATAACTATAACACAAGGCAAAATATGTTGTCCCCAAGTGTTCTATGCCTGAAGTTCAGAAATAGAGGAAGTCTCTTCTAGCCAAGGGAATGAGGACTTCACAGAGGAGGTGATACTTGAGCTTAGCCCGGAGGAAGCTTGACTGGTGAAGGAAGAGCATGAATTTGTGCACAGAGCTGGAAACATGAGTGGTAGATTTATCTGATGCTAGACCACAGTCCATGAGTAGGAAAGGGATTTGGTTCAATCAATAAACATTTAGCAAGTATTTGTCAGACACCATACTGGCAATAAGGATATAGGAATATAGGTTCCTGTCTCTAAAAGGCTTTCCGTTTAAGGGAGTAAAAGCCAAGTTTGGAAGAGTAGACTAGAGCTGGGTGACAAAAGCTTTTAACTGGTATGTCAAGGAGTCGGAATTTTACCCATTTTAGGAATGTGAACCCCTAGCAGACTTCATACTGGGCAGTTGATGTGAATGAAACTGAAGATAGAAGCAATGTACAGAATAGTCTAAAGTAAGGAGACACTGGGGATGAGGGCTTTATTACTTTTAAAAAATAAGTTTATTTCTTGTCTCAGTATATTGACTTATTAGAAAAAAGAAAAAGAAGTTTATTTCTACCTCAGTTAAAAGGTGTCTGGCAGTAGGCAATCCAGGCCTGCTATAGGGGTTCTCCAGTTATAAAGAACGTAGGCTTCTTGGCTTGGTGCCTGTAACACAATGGTTATGACGCCAGCCACATGCATCAGGGCTGGCGGGTTTGAGCCCGGCCTGGACTAGCTAAACAATGATGACAACTGCAACGAGAAAATAGCTGGGCATTGTGGTGGGCGCCTGTAGTCCCAGCTACTTGGGAGGCTGTGAAGCAAGAGAATTGCTTAAGCTCAAGAGTTTGAGGTTGCTGTGAGCTATGACACCATGGCACTCTACTAAGGGTGACGTAATGAGGCTCTATCTCAAAAAAAAAAAAAAAAAAAAAAGTAGGCTCCTGTCTTTCTGCTTCACCTAGCACATAGCTCCAGCTTCCATCTTCATGGTCACCTCATGATCTAATATGGCTGCTGAGCTTAATTCATTTTATCTACATCCAGGTGGCAGAAAGAAGGAAAGATGATTGGGAGGCGGTAGCAGAGTACACCAAGACACACTTCCTAGCTAAGTTAAATCCTTTTATTTTATTTATTTATTTTTGAGACAGAGTCTCACTATGTTGCCCTTGGTAGAGTGCTATGGCGTCACAGCTCACAGCAACCTCAAACTCTTGGAGGGTGTATGTGGCTGGTGCCCTACCCACTGAGCTATAGGCGCTGCCAGTTAAATCCTTTTAAAGAGCCTTGCTGGAAGTCTAAGTCAATGCTTACAACACTTCTGTTTATGTCTTATTGGCCAGAACTCAAATGGCCATGTCTAGTTTTAAGGGAAGACTTAGAAATATTGTTTTGTGAGGGTTTTTTTCCTTTAAAAAAAATTTGAGATATTTTATATACAGTAAAATGTACCCATCCTAAGCATGCAGTTTGATAAGTTCTGACAAATGCATGTACCCATGTAACCCACATCCCTCTCAAAGTAGAAAACATTCTGTCACCCCCAGAAATCCCCTCCTGTTGAGGGAGCCTTTTTATAGGGGGGGTGGTTAAACAATCCGAAAGACAATAATATGAGCTTAATTAGGGTGGTAACCATGGGAATGGAAAAGGAGAGCTGGAGAGACCTGGGTGGAGAATCCAAAGACTGGCTGGATGTGAGAATTGAGAGAAGAATTAAAAAGAATGCTAACAATAGACCTGCTAACAGAAAGAGAAGATTGGGAGGAGGTCTGGGTTGTTGCAGATGGGATTGAAGGAGAAGAAAGTATTGGATGTGTTGAGTTTGAGGTTCTGGCCAAATACCCAGGTGGAGATACCCAGTAGACTGTTGTGTTTAGAGCAGGGAGGGTAATCAGAGCTTGATGGCATGAAATACCACTGTGATGCTAAAGAGGGCACGGGACCAACAACTGACCCAAGAGTTTGGTGACCCAAGAAATTAGAACTTGCTGATAACTTTTGAGAGAGCAGAATCCAGGCACTAAAGGCCTGAGTGGTCAGTGAGGGTTTAAATCATGCAGGAAACTGGCAGGATCACCTGAATCTTAAAACCTTTTTAAAAACTTGCTTGGTGCCTGTAGCTCAGCAGCTAGTGGGCCAGCCACATACACCAGAGCTGGCAGGTTTGAACCCAGCCTGGGCCTGCCAAACAATGAGAACTAGAACCAAAAAATAGCCGGGCCTTGTGGTGGGTGCCTATAGTCCCAGTTACTTGGGAGTCTGAGACAAGATAATCGCTTAAATCCAAGAGTTTGAGGTTGCCGTGAGCTGTGACAGCGCAGCACTCTACCCAGGGCAACATAGTGAGACTGTCTTAAAAAACAAAAACCCACACCTTTTAAAAACGGAAGTCTTCACACAAACGAAAGGTTTGTATGTGCTGCCCTTTTGAGAATATTGTTAAGGAAGGGTGAGAGGAAATAGTAGCACAAGAAAAGATCAGGGATTCACCCCATTCTTGAAAATAGCCCTTTGCTCCTTTCAGTTGGCATTCCTAGGGATGGGGGACAGGACAGCTTCCAGCCTTCTTTTAAATATACTCCAGAAATTCAAGCTGAAGGGGTAGTGAGAGATGCCACCTTTGACAACTGCCTGGGTTGGTGGGCCAGCCAGGCATTGGCAAGAGGAGACAATACAGTCGAGGAAAGAGCAGAGGGCGGTTACGCTGGACTCCGGGTAGTTTCTGTTACCATCTGGGTAATTTAATACTTAATCTGAACACCCTGTTTCCTTACCTGTAAAATGGAAACAATTATGCCTACCTTTCAGGGTGGTTTTGAGGATTAGACACTAGTGTCTGGCACACAGTAGGTAATAGTAAATGGATGCTATTATTGGGCCCAACCCCTCGTTATGGGACAGAACGGGCTAACGGACGAGTCGGAATCTGCGATCTCCAGGTCTTAGAGGATAGAGAGGCCTCTCCGCGGCCTCCTCCCTCTAGGAGGTGGGGACACAGTGGAGGCGGGGCAGCAGGAGGAGGAGCTCGCGCATCGCGACCCGCCCCGTCCCGTCCAGTCTAGTCTGGGCGCCGAGGGAACGCTGTCCTAGCCGCCGCCACCCGAGCAGCCTGCCTTGGTGCCCCGGTGCCCCGCCCCGCGTCCAGTCATGACCCTGCGCCCCTCATTACTCCCGCTCCATCTGCTGCTGCTGCTCAGTGGGGCGATGTGCCAGGCGGAGGCTGGGTTTGAAACCGAAAGTCCCATCCGGACCCTCCAAGTGGAGACACTGGTGAGGAGACATTCTCGGCCCCCAGCGCCCACGGGCCGGGCCCAGTCGAGGAAGACCGGGCTCTAAACGCCTGGGAGCGGGGAGGAGAGGAAGTGCGAGAACGGAGCTGGGGGTCGGTGCTGGGTCCCGGGGGCGAGAACGGGATCTTTGGAGGAGCATCCGTGACCCCTGTAGTCCAATCGTAGGTGGAGCCCCCCGAACCGTGTGCGCAGCCCGCTGCTTTGGGAGACACGCTTCACATACACTACACGGTGAGGGGGTCTGGGGGGCGGGGCGAGGCCTGGGAGGGGGCGGTGCCCTGCTGCAACACGTCAGCTTTGGCTCGGACACGTGGCAAGCGGTTCAGGGGCAGAAACTCGGGGCCCTAGGGGTCGTCTGGCACGTGGCGGGGGGAGGGGTACTGCTCTTCTTGCGTCTTTTCCCTCCTGGCTTTTCCGCCAGTAAAACCCGGCACTGAGAAGCTGAAGGGTGGAGAGATCTCCGAGAAGTGCTAACCCTTTGGGGCTTCGTGTTCCTTTCTGCCCTGACGGGAACGCTAGGTTGCAACTGTTAAGGGGGTTGCCGCCGCCCAGCGGGCCAGGTGCGTGTTGCCCACTGCTGGGAAGGAGATACTAGGTGTACGCTCTTGATGCTCTCTCCTCCTAGGGCAGCTTGGTAGATGGACGCATTATCGATACCTCCCTGACCAGAGACCCTCTGGTTATAGAACTTGGCCAAAAGCAGGTGATCCCAGGTATGTGGACTGTTTTCCTTCCACCTCTTCCCAACCTAAGCCCTTAGCTTCTTCAACCTTGAAGAGGCCCAGGAAATGCCCCTCTGGAATGAGTAAGACACTAGGGTTCTTACCAGCTACCTCTTGAGGTTCAAACCCTATTTCTAATACTCCTCTTGTCTCATACCCCAACTGAAAGCCAGAGATTTCAGAAGCTGGGAAAAGCTCAATTGAGGATCAGCAGGGAACCTTTGATCTCTTTGTGGGGCTGAGGGAATGTGGGTAGCCGCCAGTTTTGTGTGTCTTCTTCCTCAAGGTCTGGAGCAGAGCCTTCTAGACATGTGTGTGGGGTAAGTATCTGGGCAGGGATGGGCCTGGGTACTCCCCTTGCATGGGCAGAGGCTTTCTTTGCCATTCCTGCTCCTCCAAGAGCCAGGAGAATGTGGGATACAGAACCCTGACTTTGCACTGGACAGGCCGTCAGTGGGACCCCTTAGGGCATCCAACACCTCTATGCCTCTCTGGCTATTGGCTTTGTTAGAGGAGTTGAAGCATGTGGGGAAATGGACACCTTTGCTGGTCAACTTGCTTGGTGCTCAGGTAGAAAAGTTTATGTTTTGGGTATGAATATCCAGGGTGTTTTGCTGGTAGAGCTTCAGATGGACTGAGGCTGCTGGCCCACCTTCTTACCTCTGCCTGTGAGTCACATTCCTTCCTTCAGAGAGAAGCGAAGGGCAATCATTCCTTCTCACTTGGCCTATGGAAAACGGGGATTTCCACCATCTATCCCAGGTAATCTGACTACGTCTCCCCCAGGCCATCAAAATACCTAGCCCCTAAGAGCTACAAGCTGCTATATACACACTTTGGAGCTTGAGATAGTCCATACCAAGTTTGCTGAAACAAGCGGCTGGGTCCTTCTTCTGCAGGGCCACTGTTTTCCTCCTCAGATCAACAGGGATTAAGGCCACCTGGCCTGACTTTTGGCAGCCAGTGAATTTTTAGGGAAGAGATACCGCTTGAGCCTCATGGATCTGCTGCCTGTGCCACACTTCCCAGAACTCTGGAATACTTTCCTGCCTTTTTTCTATGACTCTACACTGTGCTGCCTGTGCAGCTGGCATGGTTTCTCCCCATACTCCCCACTTCCTTTCACTCTCTACCAAGGAGAAGATAGTAAAATCATCACAGTCAAGTTATTCATAATGTACACAGCTATGATTTAATGAAAAAAAAAAAAAGTTATTCAAAACAAAACAAAAAGCAACTTTTAAAGCCTAGTCTACCCCTTAACTTTAAAAGCCATTGTATGTTGTTATTGATACTTATTCTTGAAGGGCTGAGATTAAACAGATTTCCCAAGACACATATCTCTAGCTTTGATTATAATATATGTTCTATTAGCTGAAATGTGTTGTACTACACAGAGTATTAGGATTATAATTCTTATCCCAGTTCTGGCTTAGAGGAAGACCTGACAGGAGGTAGGAGGACCACAGAGAATCTCCTTTACCCAGAGTCCTGCTACTTCCCCCTTCCTGGTGCTGCTTGTTTGCTTCTGTTTTGATCTCTTTTCCCACTTACTCCTGTTCCACCTGTCCCTTTACTTCTTAAGCAACAACCTTCTACCTCTCCAGCTCTGATGTTAAAACTCTTATTTTTTCTATTAATCATACTGAGTATGCTCATTTGTTGGTGGAGTTTTTAAAAGTCTAGTTTAAATACAGTTAATTTCAGCCCTGCAAAGATGCTATCCATGTTGCTGTTTGGAAATGGGGCACAGTTAGTATAGACTAAGGTTTCTCACTCATAAATGGAGAACCTGCATCACAGAGTTTTTCTATGCTGTCTAAGACCTGTCACTGAACCCAAGCCACACATGTTGTTCACTATCACTGGCCTCTGTCTGTGATTCTCCTCTGCCTTTGTCTAAGGAAATTCATCCTCACATTTAAATCTTGCTGGCTTCAGCTGGGTGCCTGTAGCTCAGTGGTTAGGGCACCAGCCACATGCTCCACTGCTGGTGGGTTCAAACCCAGCCCAGACCTGTTAAATAAAAAAAAACAAAAAACAGCAGAGCGTGGTAGTGGGTGCCTGTAGTCTCAGCTACTAGGGAGGCTGAGGCAAGAGAATCGCTTAAGCCCAAGAGTTTGAGGTTGCTGTGAGCTATGACACCACCGAACTCTACCGAGGGTGACAAAGTGAGACTCTCAGTTAAAAAAATCTTGCTGGCTTCATAGTTGTTGGGTTTTTTTTTTGTTGTTGTTGTTGTTGTTGTTGTTGTTGTTTTAGAAAGAATCTCACTTTGTCACCCTTGGTAGTGTACCGTGGCATCACCACAGCTCACAGTAACCTACAATTCTTGGGCTTAAGTGATTCTCTTGCCTCAGCCTCCCAAGTAGCCGGGACTATAGGCGTCCACCACAACGCCCGGCTATTTTTTGGTTGTAGTTGTTTGGCTGGCCCACAATAGATTCGAACCTGCCAGCTCCGGTGTATGTGGCTGGTGCCCTAGCTGCTGGGCTAAGGTGCTGAGCCGTTGGGTTTTTTTGATATACCGTATATACTCGAGTATAAGCTGAGTTTTTTCCGGCACAAAATTTGTGCCGAGTTCAGGTTTTTCGGCACAAATTTCGTGCCGGAAAAAACTTGGCTTATACTCGAGTGTATGCGGTAGTCTCACTCTGTCATCCAGGCTTGAGTGCTGAGGGCTCAGCCTACCTCACAGGCCCATAGCAATCTCTAGCTCCTGAGTTCAAGCAAGGAGCTCAGCCTCCTGAGTAGCTGGAACTACAGGCACCCGCCACACCTGCTACCATGTTTACCCAGCTAGTTTTTCTGTTTATAGTAGAGATAGGGTTTTGCTCTGCTGAGGCTGGTCTCCAATCCCTGACCTCAAGTAGTCTTCCCCAGTTGGCCTCCCAGAGTGCTAGGATTACAGGTGTGAGCCACCACCTAGCCTAATAGTTGTTGGCTTTGATGTGGCCCACCTGTTTCATGAAGGTTCTGAGCCCTGGATTAAATGTACCAAGATTCTAACGCTCACTCCCCTCTGCCTCTCTAGCCGATGCAGTGGTGCAGTATGATGTGGAGCTGATTGCCCTGAACCGAGCAAACTACTGGCAAAAGCTAGTGAAGGGCATTTTGCCTGTGGTAGGCATGGCCATGGTGCCAGCCCTCCTAGGCCTCATTGGGTATCACTTATACAAAAAGGCTAACAGACCTAAAGTCTCCAAAAAGAAGCTCAAGGAAGAAAAACGAAACAAGAGCAAAAAGAAATAATAAATGGTAATTAAAAAAACAAAACTTCTTTGCATTCTTCACCTGATATTTTCTGAGCCTGCATTTGTAAATGAGGTAAAAAGGCATTCTGAGTTGGATCTTGCCTGGCATGGGGCTGGTTGGATCACCTTTTCCCCTGGCCTCCTCTTGCTGTCCTTACTCCAAGGTCCTGGTCTTGAAATTTTCCATAGGATCTCTAGGTCCTTAAGGAATGGGTTTTGGCTCCTTGGTGCCTAACTCCAAGGAGCATTCCTTCATTGAGCAAGAAGCTTACTGGTAGTTGCTTAGCTACTATCTCTATTCCTGGGGGCCAAGTATTCCTAGTGTCCTCAAAGCAAACTGCTTATTAATATCACAAAGATACAAGCAGCTCATAAACTCCAGGAAAATTTTTAATAGCAAAGTCCTGAGGTCTCAAAAAAAAAATCTCTGGGGGGTTAGAAAAAAAATCTTCTTGGGTCACAGGGTATGGGAGACCACATGGGCTGCTTCAATGATATTATAAGTGGTTGGATGTTGCTTGTCACCTGGCAGGGCTGTAGGCGTGGGCAAGGGCAGGTTGCTTCGGTGGTTAACTATGAAGAGTGGATTGAGCTGGCTCAGCACTTCGTCACTTACTGAGATGCCATCTAAGTACTGCTTTAGCATCTCCCGCAGCTTTTGGTTGATTTCCAACAGCTGGACTCGTCTGTGTTGGAGGCTCAATTGCTCCAGTTTCACTTTGTTGTATCTTTTCCAGAAATTCTCCATCCCTTTATAGTCTACCATTACCTGGGAGTTGAGATAAAGGGAGAAGGTGTACACCAGGACCCATTAGCAAATGCTGCCCAAAGGCTCGACATCCCCTGGCCTTTACCTTTGTGAGCTCCTCAGTAAGCTCTCCTAAGTCATTTTCAATCCCCTCCTGCTCCTTAAGAGTCAATACTGATGAATAAAAAGGCAGCACTTTTTCTTCCTCTGTTTCAAATTTCCTGCATATTTCAGCAAGTTTAAGAATCTTTTCACCCTATTGGAAGCAGGAAGAGACTATTAATAAGAGGGGTGAAGGGGAGAAATAGCAGAGTTGATTCCTCTGACTGAACCCTAGAAAACTACTCATCCACATGGGAGACAACGAGTAATGAGTACATCTAACACAGAGTATTTGCTGTGTAACAGGCACTGTGGCTAGGATTTTAGATTTTATATATATGTACATATATATATATATTTTTTTTTTTTAATTAAGACAGTCTCACTTTGTTGCCCTCTGTAAAGTGCTGTAGCATCATAGCTCCACAGCAACTTCTCTTGGGCTCAAGCGATTCTCTTGCCTCAGCCTCCCTAGTAGCTGAGACTATAGGCACTCGCCACAATGCCCCGGGTATTTTTCAATACCGGGTAGTTTGTTTAGCAGGCCCAGGCTGGGTTCGAACCCACCAGCTCTGGAGCATGTGGCTGGTGTCCTAACCACTGAGCTATGGGCACCCCTTAGAATATTATTTATTTATATGTGTATATATATATATATATATTTTTTTTTTTTTTTTCTTTTTTTGCAGTTTTTGGCTAGGGCTGGGTTTGAACCAGCCACTTCCGGCATATGGGGCCGGCGCCCTACTCCTTTGAGCCACAGGTGCCACCCAGAATCTTATATCTTAATTCATTTCACTTAAAATATAAGAAAGAAGAAATATGGAATAAAAAAAAGGTATTTTAAGTGAATGTAGGAAGCAGGAAGAAGCCCTCTTCTACCCCTTCCAAGTCCCTTGCACCTTGCAGTTAGCCAAGTTCCTTGGCGTTCTGACTGCCTTCCCTCCTATGTTACCTTATCAACAATTTTCCTCAGGGCCTTGAGAGTGGCATTACTTTCCAGGGTAAGTTTGACTAAGTTCTCCTGGGATATGGCCCGGGTCTGAGTCCTTTGGGCCTTAAATTTTCGCAGTTGTAGAAGGATCAATTCCTTGTCGTTACGGATGTACTCATTCTGATCTTCACTCTCACGGCTGTGTATAAGGATCTTGCCTTTTAAAATAACTATGGCATCCTGGAGGAACAAAGTACAGGAAAGACTTGACCAGCTGAGGGTCTTGAGAGACAGGTAAAAGGGCTTCCTGGGAACAATAATCAGAGCATATCATCTTTTCTCAGTCAGGCCCAGTGGAAACTGGGGGAAGACAAACAGGCTAAAGGAGCAGTGAAAGCAATGAATACTTCCAGATGGCTACACTAACCTGTAGTCTCTGTATTTTTTTCATCTGTGCTTCTATCTCTTTGGAGCTCTTCTCGTCTTTCACCTTCAGGGTCTCAAAGGCCATCTTTCGATCCTCTGTGGCCTCAGTGTAATTTTTGAGCGCATCCTGAAACTTTTTCCATAGTTCTTCCACTGTGTTCTCCAATTGTATTCTTAGAAAGTGCTTCTCTTCTAAATTCTAGGAAGTGGCCCCAAAATAGTTAATGCTTGGAATTACCCTGTTAGTGCCCTTTCACTTCCATCAGCAACCTTACCCTTGTCAACTGTTTATAGCATAGGTTAGTGGAGAGGTCGCCAATGAAAATCCTTACAAAGACCACGCAGATGATAAAAATAAGTGCTGTGGGCTGGGTGGGGCCTGTGGCAAACTGGAGAGGAAATGCTCCATCTGGGAGGGGAGGGGCAGCCATTCAGCTCCACATGAGTGTTGCACATCTTTAAATTTTTCAAGAGAAGCTGAAAATTTGGATTTTTATGTGACATCTCTCCAATTTTTAAATGAAAGATACTTATTGAAATTTTTTATAAAAAAACACCGGGGGGTAAAATAAAAACAAAGAACCTCACACCCAAACCTAGATCTGTGGGCTGGCTAAGTTTGCAACCTCCAGGATGGTGGAAAGCTCTTTGGGCCAAAACTAGATTCTCCTGACTTTGCCACAAACCATCAGCATGACTTTGGCAGGTCATTTTATGTCTTTGGGCCTTAGTTTTTTCATCTGCAAATCACAGGGTGAAGCCAGATGATGTTCTTGGCGCCTTTTTAGCTCTAAAATGCATTTCCTTAACATTTTAGAATAGTCCTCTCTCCCAACCAATTTTCATAAAATTACAAAAAGCAATAGAGGTACCTACAGTGGGAACAGACTTTTTTACTGACTGTGTTGGTTTAAGGGGTCACTTCTAGCTCTAGTTGCTTTGAGCATTCTTCTCACTTCTCTTCTAGTTCTTGCCCATCTGCTTTCCCTCTGTACCTTATTTTTGAGATCATCCCACATGCTCTGGAACTCCAGCTTGCTTTCATACTCAGAATCTATATAGTTCTGCTCCATGGCCATGAAGACATCTTGTAGGTAGTGAATCTCTTTGTCATGCTGGTCAATAATTGTCTTCCTGCAGGAGATAAGACCCTCCTCTGAGGGATAAAGCATATGGACCAAGGATAGCCACTCAAAGTAGTATACAGTAAAACTATATGAATGGTACCAACTCATAGGTACTGAAGGAGAAAAGAGAGAGAGACTCTGTTCCTTTTAGGGCCAAAAAGAATGAATGAGACTGTTTTATTTTGACTTTTGAAAAAGTAATATGTTCACATACAAAAATCAAAAACCACAAAAGGTTACAGTGGAAGTCTCCCTCACATTCCTGTTGGTAGAATTTTGATAGTTGAAAGGGGGTGATGAGGGATATGGATAGGGGCTTGACATGGGTAAAGGGAAGCTAAGGCTGCAAGCTTAAACCTGAGTTTATTTAAAAGAAACTCAAGATCTTCTCTGTTGGGGATCATGTCATAGTCAAGGTGGAGTGCACCAACGTACTCGCCACTTGCTTATTGGTAGCAGACTGACACAGTGCATTTAATTTCCCATCTCTTAGGCCCCCATACCTTTCTGTCTCAAACTCCTTGGTTAGGGCCTCCAGCTCCATGTTGTAATTTTCCTCCAGGAGGTTAAGCCGACACCTCTGCAGGGCCAAAAGCTGGTCAACATTGTGCAAGTGACTGCGCAGGGCATGAGCATACTGCTCTTCAGCTTCTGACAGGTCTTTAGCTAAAGACTGGGAAGGAAAGAGAGAGTTACCATTCTATCTGAATGGAATCTATATGGGAAAATAAAAATATATATTCAACTGGCCTGCTGGATAGCATGATGGCATTATTTCCTTAGTTCTTAATGCCAATTTTTTGGCTTTAGGAGTACTAGCTCTTTTTTATTTTTATTTTTGCTATCAAAGTGGCTTTTATTCCACCTGGGTGCAGGTGGGGTGAGATTTGTGACTAAGGAGAAATCCACCTACTCTTTATTTTATTTTTATTTTTGAGACAGAGTCTCACTGTGTTGCCCTCGGTGCCATGGCATCATAGCTCACAGCAACCTCAAACTCTTGGGCTTAAGCAATTCTTTTGCCTCAGCCTCCCAAGTAGCTGGGACTACAAGCGCCCGCCACAACTCCTGGCTATTTTTCTGTTGTAGTTGTGATTGTTGTTTGGCAGGCCCAGACTGAGTTCAAACCTGCCAGCTCTGGTGTATATGGCTGACGCCCTAGCTGCTGAGCTACAGTCACCAAGCCCACCACTATTTATTTATTTATTTATTTATTTATTTTATTTTTTTGAGACAGAGCCTCAAGCTGTCGCCCTGGGTAAAGTGCTGTGGCATCACAGCTCACAGCAACCTCCAACTCCTAGGCTCAAGCAGTTCTCCTGCCTCCCTCCCAAGTAGCTGGGACCACAGGCGCCCACCACAACACCCGACTATTTTTTGGTTGCAACCATCATTGTTGTTTGGCGGGCCTGGGCTGGATTTGAACCTGCCAGGTGTATGTGGCTGGCGCCTTAGCCGCTTGAGCCACAGGCACCGAGCCTATTTTCTTGTTAATTAATTAATTTTTTTGCTGCATTAGAACATTTAGTTCTCAAAGAGAAAATAAGTTTCAGACAGTCATTTTAAAGTAGGTAAAATTAACTTTTGTATTCTTTACGAGCATAGATTTTTCTCCGTTTATTACCTTCTTTATTTTTTGAGACAGAGTCTCACTCAGTCTCCTGGACTAGAGTCCCATGGCCTCAGCCTAGCTCATAACAACTTCAAATTTGGGCTCAAGCCATCATTCTGCCTCAGCCTCCTGAGTAGCTGAAACTATAGGCACCCACCACCACACCTGGCTAATTTTTCTATTTTTAGTAGAGACAGAGTCTCACTTTGCTTAGACTGGTCTTAAACATCTGAGCTTAAGGGATCCTCTCTCCTTAGGCTCCCAGAATGCTAAGATTACAAGTGTGAGCCACTGGGTTGGCCCATTCCCCTGTACTCTTTTCTTTCTTTCTTTATTTTTTTCTTTTTTTAAGCAAATAGCGACCTCAACCTCTTGGACACAAGTGATCATCTTGCCTCAGCTTCCCCAGTAGCTGGGACTACAGGTGTCCGCTAGAGTGCCTGGCTATTTTTAGAGATGGGGTCTAGCTCTTGCTTAGGCTGGTCTTGAACCCGTGAGCTCAGGCAATCCACCTGTATTGGCCTCCCAGAGTGCTAGGATTATAGGCATGAGCTACCATTTCTGGCCTCCCTTCACTCTTGAATGTAAAGCAAGAATGACATCAAGGATCCCTGGAAAGCCTTTACAGTTGTGGAGCTACTAATAAAATGAACCAGAGATTCTTGGAGAAATAGCTGATTTGAGGTATGAGGCAGAAAATAAGATGAACCTAGGGTATCTTATAATGCAAGATAGCAAAGAAGCTATCTAAGATCAATAGGGTGGTGTCAGGACTCAGGAATTGACATGAAGTTGCTCACTGTGGAAGATTTTATTTTCCAAAGAAGAGCATAGCAATATCTCCCAACCTACAATTCTACAATTCTCTGCAAGTTGGGCATTTTTTTTTTTTTGTTTGTTTGTTTGTTTGTTAGTTTGTTTTGAGACAGAGTCTCACTCTGTTGCCCAGGCTAGAGTGCCAGCTTAAACCTAAGTTTATTTAAAAGGAACTCAAGATCTTCTCTGTTGGGGATCATGTCATAGTCAAGGTGGAGTGCACCAACGTACTCGCCACTTGCTTATTGGTAGCAGACTGACACAGTGGGCACTTCCCTGCATTTAATTCCCCATCTCTTAGGCCCCCATACCTAGCTTGCAGCAACCTTAAACTCCTGAGTTCAAGTGATCTTCCTATCTCAGTTCTCACCTGGGACTACAAGTGCCTGCTACAATGTTGGGCTATTTTTTTCTATTTTTGGTAGCGATGGGGGGGGATCTCATTATTGCTTGGGTTGGTCTTGAACTGTTGAGTTCAAGGGATCCTCCCGTGTCAGCTTCCCAGAGTACTAAGATTATAGGCATGAGTCACACTACATTTGGCCAATTTTCTGTAATTTGATTTTGGTAGTCGATCAAAAGTTAGTCTCTTCTATCAAAAGGTAGTCTTTTCTTTGATCTCCTTGAATTTGGTCAGACCATGTGACTACTTGGATCAATAGAAAATGGTGGAAGTGACAGTATGCCAGTTTAATGCATAGCCCTTGACTGACCTGGCAGCTTCTGTTTCCTGGCCCTTGGAATGCTTGTTCTTAGGATGCTCCCTCCAGGAATCCAACTGCTGTGTTGTGAGAAGCCCAGCACACATGGAGGGGCCATGTGAAAGCATTCCAGTCAATAGCCAGCTGAGCTGCTAGCTGATAGAATCAACTGCCAGCCGTCTTGGACATCCATCCCAGCCAGCCCTTAAATGACTACACCTCCATCTTATGTCTGACTGAAAATTGTTCTTGCTTGAGAGACCCCAAGGAAAAACCACCCTGAGCTCACTGAACCTACAGAACCATGAGAAATAAGAATAAATTGTTGGCTCGGTGCCTGTAGCTCAAGCGGCTAAGGTGCCAGCCACATATGCCAGAGCTGGCGGGTTCGAATCCAGCCCAGGCCCGCCAAACAACAATGACAACTACAACCAAAAATAGCTGGGCGTTGTGGCAGGCGCCTGTAGTCCCAGCTACTTAGGAGGCTGAGGCAAGAGGGTAGCCTGAGCTCAAGAGTTTGAGGTTGCTGTAAGCTATGCCACTTTACCCAGGGTGACAGAGTGAGCCTCTGTCTCAAAAAATATAAATAAAAAATTTAAATATCAGTTACCATAGGTGGATGCTAGACAAACAATTCTTTTTTCCCCGATTTATTTATTTATGTACTTATGAAGACAGGGTTTTGCTGTGTCATCCAGGATAAAGGAGTGGTGTCATCCAGACTCATTGCTGGCTCCTGCCTCAGCCTCCCTAGTAGCTGGGAGTACAGATGTGTGCCACCACACCTGGCTAATTTTTCTTATGTTTTATAGAGATGGGGATCTCACACTTGCTCAGGCCAATAGTGAACCCCTGACTAAACAATCCTGCCTTAGCTTCCCAAAATGCTAGGATTACAGGTATGAGCCACCTTGCCCAGCCTATTTTTATATATATATATATTTTTTTTTTTTTAAGAGCCAGAGTCTTACTTTATTGCCCTCGGTAGAGTGCTGTAGCATCACAGCTCACAGCAACCTTCAACTCCTGGGCTTAGGCAATTCTCTTGGCTCAGCCTCCCAAGTAGCTGGGACTACAGGCGCCTTCCACAGTGCCTGGCTATTTTTTTGTGGCAGTTTGGCCGGGGCTGTGTTCAAACCCACCACCCTCAGTATATGGGGACGGCGCCTTACCCACTGAGCCACAGGCACCGCCCTCTCTTTATTTTTTTTTAAACTGGAAAATAAAGGGAAAAGAAAGAATCAAGCATTTATCTTGGCTTCTATATAAGCTATCTTTCTGGGTAACTGAATGGCAAATGATGGGAAGTATTTCTTTATAGAAGTATTCAAGCTAATAAATGAAAAAATGATATTAGAAAATCAGCAGTTGGGCAGTGCCTGTGGCTCAAGGAGTAGGGCACCCGCCCCATGTACAGGGGGTGGTGGGTTCAAGCCCAGCCCTGGCCAAAACCACAAAGAAATAAAAAATAAAAGAAAATCAGCAGTTAATCCCCAATGAATTAATGGATGATCAACAGCTCTAAACATCATTACAAGAGAGATAACTAAACATTTTGTGCCACCTAATAAAAGAATACAATATCTCCAACCATCTAGACTCAACTAAAATATAGGACATATAGAAGACAAAATAACATATTAAACTACAATACAGAGGGTGGTGCCTGTGGCTCATTGGGCAGGGCGTCGGCCCCATATACCGAGGGTGGCGGGTTCAAATGCGGCCCAGCCAAACTGCAACGACAACAACAACAACAACAAAAACCCTACAATACAGAATATTCTGCAGCTGTAAAAACACAAAATAAGAAACTCTTTATGGGAAAATGTGGAACAATCCTCAAGATATATTAAGTGAAAAAAGCAAGGGGAAGAATAATATGTAATACTATCATATGTGTAGAAAAAAAAAGGTTTACTCATGAAACTAGGATTACTGGGAGGAACACTGGGTGGGAAGAAACTTTTCTTTATATGACCTTTTATTTTTTTTTATTCATTCATTCATTTATTTTTTGAGACAGAACCTCAAGCTATCGCCCTGGGTAGAGTGCTATGGCATCATAGCTCACAGCAAGTTCAAACTCTTGGGCTTAAGCAATTCTCTTGCCTCAGCCTCCCATGTAGCTGGGACTACAGGCACCCGCCACAATGCCTGCCCATTTTTTGGTTGTAGTTGTCGTTGTTTGGCAGGCCCGGGCCAGATTTGAATCCACCAGCGCTGGTGTATGTGGCTGGCGCCTTAGGCGGTTGAGCTATAAGGGCCGAGCCTATATGACCTTGTTTATTTTTTGAATTTTGAACAGTGTGAATGTGTTACCTTCAAAGAAGTAAAACCAATTAAAATGAAGTAAAACAGAAAAGCATTTACTGAATGCCACATGATTCTATGAACCTTGGGACCACCCACTGTTAAGGACAATGACCTCTACACAGAGCTAGCTTTTATCTTGTATGTTTAGAATGAAAAAAAAAAATGATCCTATGAAATAGGTTCTGATGGCAGAAGACTTCACTCACTCAACAAATATCGACCAAACCTCTGCCATGTACCAGCACTGTGCTGTATACCGAAGATTCAGAGATGAAAGGATGGCTGGGCAAAGTGGCTCATACTTGTAATCCTAGTATTTTGGGAGGCTGAGGCAAGAGGATCTCCTGAGGTTAGGAGTTTGAGACTTACCTGAGCAAGAGCAAGACCCTGTCTCGACTACAAATAGAAAAATTAGCCTGGCCTTGTGGTGTAGTCCCAGCTATTTGGGAGGCTGAAGCAGGAGGAGTGCTTGAACTCAGGAGTTTGAGATTGCTGTGAGCTAGGCTGACACCATGGCACTGTAGCTCAGGTAACAGAGTGAGACTGCCTTTAAAAAAAAAACACAAAACTCCAGAGATCAAAAGGTATGTCACTGGTCCCAGAGCAGCTTATAATCTAATAGGAAAAGAGTTATATAAACAGGAAATCACAATATAATATGGACATTTCTATGAGGTTGATACTTTATTAAGTGACAATGAGCTATAAAAGACTGAGTGCCTACATCTTACTAACAGCACTAGGGAAGTCTTTACCAAAGACATGTCATTTGTATCAAATCTTGAAGGAGGAGTGAAAGTTTGCCAGGAAAACTAAGAGATAGGAGAATTCCAGATAGAACAGCATATGCAAAGGCTACTAAGTTAAGACACAAGGCTAGGTGTTTGAAAGGTATAGGTTGGGGCCAGATCATGAAGGGCTTTGATATTCTTAGCATGGAGTTTGGATTTTTTTTTTTTTTTCCTATAGATGAGGAGAGCCACCAAGGATTTAAGCAGTGGAGTAACAGAATTAGATTTTTGCTTTAGAAAAATAATCTGGTCATTGTGCAGAGAATCATCTGGAAAATAGGAAATTATTACAATAGTCCAGATAGAACCTCCCAAGAGCATAAGGATGGCTGAATTTTCCAGAAATCCAGAACTGCTTTTACCTATGGAGATCTTCTCAACCTTATTCAGGGTCACTGAAGTTGAACTGCAGCAGGACAATGGGGAAGGAGAGCAGGGTGTGGCTGCGAAAAATATTTAAATAGAAGATTTATACAAAACTTAGCAATAGAAGGGGCAGGGATGGAAGAAAAACCTAGGATGATTCCTTCCCAGATTTCTGGGTTAGGTGATTTGGTGAATTTGGTGAATCCAGTCACCCCAGTAAAAGTATAAGAATGGCCACACCGTGGAAGATGGAGGCTGGACTATCTGGGGAAGCAGAAGCTTATGAGTTGAGTTGTGGGGACAGTGCATCAGCCAGAAACAGGTTATCTAGGAAGTTTAAATACAAGGACTTGGAACTCAACAGAAAAATCCAGGCTGGTATTATAGACTTGAGAGTCATCAGTATATAAGTGGTTTTGAAAACCAGGATAGGCTCGGTGCCTGTGGCTCAAGCAGCTAAGGCGCTAGCCACTTAACACCTGAGCTGGCGAGTTCGAATCCAGACCAGGCCCGCCAAACAACAATGACAGCTGCAACCAAAAAATGGTAGCCTGTGGTCCCAGCTACTTGGGAGGCAAAGGCAGAATTGCTTGAGCCCAGGAGTTGGAGTTTGCTGTGAGCTATGATGTCATAGCACTCTACCGAGGGCGACAACTTGAGGCTCTGTCTCAAAAAAAAAAAAAAAGAAAGAAAGAAAGAAAGCAAGCAAGCAAGCCAGGGTAATGAGTAAGATTGTCTAGGCCCCAGACAAATGGTCAGAGGGTGACATGGCCAGACTAAGAAATCTGGGGAATGCTAAGGTTCGGGGTATGGTGAGAGACATATACATCCAGTACCCCCTGTGAGGTACTGGACATATACAACCCCCCTCACAGGGGGTACTGGATGTATATGCTCCAGAGGCAGAAGAAATCCCAGAATGTCATGGAAGCCAAGGGAGAGTTTAAAGATGGAGGGCATGAGTGTCAGTGCCATACAGAGATCAGGTTAGATGAAGATTAAATGATAAACAGTAGCCACAATTCTGGACTGGTAGCCTTTACCAGAGCAATTTCCTTGAGAATGATGGAAATCAGCTATTGTGGCATGCAGGACAAATAGGAAGGAAAGAAGTGGAGATAGCAAGTGAGGATCCCTAACATTTGCACATTTCATATGTGAAATGGAAGGACCCTGAATGTGCTTAACATTAGCAGCATGTGATTTACCTGAGGCAAGGACTATAATCATAAACTGCAAGGTGTTGGACAGGAAGAAGTAATTGGCTCAAGAGCAAACCTGGCCAACTTCTCAGCTTCCCTGAATGAACCCTGCTGCTACTCTTCTCATCAAGTGTTTAATAACTCCTAATGAGGGTCTGAAAAAGCCACTTAGAAAGCTGTAGGGTGTAACTAGTGGGGTGAGTCCTTCTAAAAGTATAATGCGAGGTAGCTTATGCCTCTAAGCCTAGCACTCTGGGAGGCTGAGGCAGGTGGACTGTCTGAGATCAGGAGTTCAAGAGCAGCCTGAGCAAGAGTGAGACCCTGTCTCTTAAAAAAAAAAAAAAAAAAAAAAATTAGGCCGGGTGCAGTGGCTCACACCTGTAATCCTAGCACTCTCGGAGGCTGAGGCGGGTGGATTGCTTGAGCTCACGGGTTTGAGACCAGCCTGAGCAAAAAGCAAGACCCTATCTCTACTAAAAATAGAAAAAACAGACAAGAGGATCACTTGAGCCCAACAGTTGGAGGTTGCTGTGAGCTATGAGACTACAGCACTCTACCTAGGGCAACAGCTTGAGACTCTGTCTCAAAAAAAAATAGCCGGGTGTTGTGGCAGGCACCTGTAGTCCTAGCTACTTGAGGCAAGAGAATCACTTTAGCCCAAGAGTTTGAGGTTGCTGTGAGCTATGACGCCACTGCACTCAACCCCAGTACAACTGAGTGAGACTCTATTTCAAAAAAAAAAAAAGAAAAGAAAAGAAAAAAGGCTCAGTGCCTGTGGCTCAAGTGGCTAAGGCGCCAGCCACATATATCTGAGCTGATGGGTTCGAATCTGGGTTCAAATCCAGCCTGGGTTCATCAAACAACAATGGTGGCTGCAACCAAAAAAAATAGCCGGGAGTTGTGGTAGGTGCCTGTAGTTCCAGCTACTTGGGAGGCAGAGGCAGAGGCAGGAGAATCGCTTGAGCCCAAGAGTTGGAAGTTGCTGTGAGCTGTGATGTCATAGCTCTCTACGCAGGGCGACAGCTTGAGGCTCTGTCTCAAAAAAAAAAAGGTATAATAATTTTTGCAAATTTGGGAATTCTTAATATGTGTCTCTTGAGGCTTCCCAAGGTCTGTGAATTTTTTTCTCCAGGGACTAGGGAGAGATGTGCTTTTTCTAGAGTGGGCATACCATGTTAGCAATGTATATTTTGCTTTACTGTGGCATTTTTTTGTTTACAATGAAAAAGACTAAGGAATAGTCAGTAAACAGAGGTAGGATATAAAAAATCAGATGAAAGAAGGGATACAGCAAAATCCCTTAGAGAAGAAAATGTGCGATAGAATTAAGAACTCAAGAGCCTCCTAAAGTGCATAGGATTTCTGAGTAATTTGCTTAGAAATCTAGAACTGCTTTTACCTATATGGACATCTTCCCAACCTTATCCAGGGCCACTGATGTTGAATTAAAGAGGCCAATGTGGCTCAGCGCCTATGGCTCAAGTGGCTAAGGCACATACACCTGAGCTGGTGGGTTCGAATCCAGCCTGGGCGCGCCAAACAATGACAGCTGCAACCAAAAAATAGCCGGGCATCATGGTGGGTGCCTGTAGTCTCAGCTACTTGGGAAGTGGAGGCAGAAGAATCTTTTGAGCCCAGGAGTTGGAGGTTGCTAAGAGCTGTGATTCCACGGCACTCTACCCAGGGCGACAGCTTGAGAAGGACTCACCCCACTAGTTACACTTAGATCATTTGTTCTGTCTCAAAAAAGAATAAAATAAAATAAAAGAAAATAAAGAGGCCAATGTGGCTAGATAAAGCAGTCAGGCAGAAGTCAAACCCATACTCTAGTCCTGGTTTTCTCACTGACTAGTTATGTGACTTTGAGCAAGCCAGTTCCCTTCTCTGGAACTGAGCCCTCTGACATTGAAACGAAGATGTGGGACTAACTTCAAGTCAGCAGGTGATGTGCCTTTACTGTGCCTTACAACTCCACTATCCCATAGTATTGCTTTGGGGCAGTAGATGACCAAGGAGAGTAGCTCCTCTAAGGGAGAGAAAGGGATGAATCACAGCCCAATATTCTGTTTGTCATTTCAGTGAAAACTGCTATTACCAATAGCCTGGCCTTCTCACAGCCTGCATCTTGTGAGGGCTTTAAGAGTGATTAATCCACTAGACTCATTCTATTAAGAGAAGAGGTCAAGAAAGCCATATTCAAGGGTTTCCTTGGAAGAGTACCTACCTTGATGACACTGTTCTTGCAGTCCACTACTCGTTCAAATGTTTGGCTGAGGATCTCAATGTCCTTATGAAGCTCTCTGGTCTTGACTTCTCGAAGGACAGTTCTCCACTGTGTGTTAATCTTATTAAGGTTCAGAGCACTGTTGTGTTCCTCCTTGGCCAGCTTGTCCTATGTGAAGGAATAAATTCACCTCCAGAAGGTTGGGGCCAAAATCCCTGACACTACAGTACAACAACAACAAACAAGATCATTTACTGGCTGACATGTTATCCTTTGTCTTTTCCGAGGGACCAAAGCTCCTGATGGCTGACACCAGGGAGTTCCTGCACTTCTTGTTTAGTGAGGGCCCAAAGTAAGACGGCAACAGCCTACTGGCATTTTAGGAAGGACAAGGGTGAATTTCCATTACGGTGGGGGCATTAGATCAGGATGTTGTTTGTAATGACCCATCTCCAGGAAGAATATCAGAATTCCGGACAGGTCGGACAGCTGACAGGACCTACTGTCCTAGTTCTGGAGCTCAATAGAGACTGCCAAGCTCAAGGCTGTATACTACCCACCCACTCCATGCTTTGCAGAGAACTCCCCCGCCTCCCAGACAATGTCGCCTGAAACCTAAGTATATCTGGGTCTCAGGATTTCCGTAGGAGGGGGAGGCCGGAATGAAAATGAAGCTGCTACAATGACGGGGCCAAGATTACAGGACCAGCGGAGGGTGGGTGGGGTTGGGTGGGGCGTAATGCAAAAGGCCATCACCTTCAAGAACTGGCTGAGGAGCCTCTCTTTCTTCTTGGCCATCTCCTCCTCTGCCAGCAACTTCTGCTGAAAAAGAAGCAGCTGCTCCTCATCGGACAGGGGCGTCTTGGCTTTTTTTCCTTTCCTAGACATGGCTGGGCGAGGGACTGGATCCCGGCAAGGAGCCTCGTCCCGTCTCCGCTCGCGTTAGAGAGGGTAGAAGGAAAACACCCCTACAAATGAGGCTTCCGGAACTGCCCCTGAGCTGCAGTGGGAACTTAGATCTTAACCCTTAAGCAAGAGAAAGCCACTGCTACTGGTAAGACAGAGTTCTGCGGGGTAGGGGGAGACGCATCTCGTCTCCTAGCAACGAGAACTCTCTAAAATGGCGCAGCGAGAGGCTAGGACAGGCCTTGTCTTGGAGCGCCCCCTGCCCACTGGAGGAACGCGGTCAGTTTTTGAGAGATGGTCCTTTGACCTGTCAAAAACCCTAGTCTCCTCAGTACACTTTAAAAAACCTTATTATTTGTGTTTAATAAAATTACCATATAAAAATATAATAGCAAATGTTGGAGAGAATGTGGAGAAATGGGAACTCTCATATATTTCTGATAGAAAGTTAAATGTGCAGCCACTTTGGAATACAGTGTGGCAGTTTCTTGATTATTATTATTATTACACTAGTCAAGTGCAGTAGTGAGAAGAGGGGAAAGAGTAGAACAAGGAATTCAATCTGTAACTGACTGTGAACAATCAAGTGAGATAATTCACTACCTTCGGACCAGCGGTGGCAGTTTCTTAAAATGGTCAACAGAGGGTGGCTCATACGTATAATCCTAGTACTTTGGGAGGCTGAAGCAGGTGGATCACTTGAGCTCAAGAGTTCGAGACCAGGCTCGGCGCCTATAGCTCAAGCGGCTAAGGCGCCAGAGGCAGGAGGATCACTTGAAGCCAGGAGTTGGAGGTTTCTGTGAGCTGTGATGACACCACTGCTCTCTATCCAGGGAGACAAAGCAAGACTTTGTTTCAAAAAAAGGAAGAAGAGAGGCACATGTGGCTCAGTGAGTAGGGCACTGGCCCCATATATGGAGAGTGGCGGGTTTGGACCCGGCCTGGCCAAATTGCAACAAAAAAATAGCAGGGCATAGTGGCAGGCACCTGTAGTCCCAGCTACTTGGGAGGCTGAGGCAAACGAATCTCCTAAGCCCAGGAGTTGGAAGTTGTTGTGAGCTGTGATGCCACGGTACTCTACCAAGGGTGACAAAGTGAGACTCTATATTTAAAAAAAAAAAAAAGTTTAACATAAATTACCATGTGATTCAACAATTTCATTCTGAAGGATCTGCCTGAGATAAATGAGATCATGTATGCATACAAAGACTTGCACAGGGGCAGTGCCCGTAGCTCAGTGGGTAGGACACCAGCCACATACACAGAGGTTGGCAGGTTTGAACCCAGCCTGGGCCAGCTAAAACAATGACAACTGCAACAACAACAACAAAAAATAGCCGGGCATTGTGGCAGATGCCTGTAGTCCCAGCTACTTGGGAGTCTGAGGCAAGAGAATTGCTTAAACCCAAGAGTTTGAGGTTGCTGTGAGCTGTGATGCCACAGCACTCTACCCAGGGTGACAGCTTGAGACTCTGTCTCAAAATAAATAAATAAATAAATAAAGACTTGCACATGAATGTTCTTAGCTATTTCATTCATAATTACCCAATTGGAAAAATTTGAAACAACCTAAATGTTCACCGACATATGAATGGGTAGACAAAATATGCTGTGTCTACCCAATAGAATACTATTCAGAAATAAAAAGGAACAACTATGGATACCTGTCGATGATGTGGATGAACCTCAAAAGCATATGCTCATTGACAGAAACCAGACGCAAGAGACTGCATTAAAATGGTTACATTTATATGAAATATCCAGGAAAGGTGAAGCCATAAAGACAGAAAGGGGGTTACTGTTAAAACACTAATCCCTAAAGAGATGGTATTAGGGAGGTGATTACTTTGGGAGATAATTAGGTTTGGACAGGTCACAAAGGTAGAGCTCCCATTATGGAATTACTGTCACTAGAAGACGAGAAAGAAACTAGACCTCTCTTGGCATTGTGAGGATACCAGGAAGAGACTGCTCTCTCTTCAGGGAGACAAACAGACACCTACAAACCAGGAAGAGTGCCCTCACCAGACGACAGATCTGCGGGCACCTTGATCTGGGACTTACTAGTCTTCAGAACTGTGAGAAACAAATCTCTGTTGTTTAGCCCTTTCCAATTCAATTTTTCTGCCATTCCTTTATTTATTTTGAGTGGGAAAGAAGTTGGTGGGTTGTAATTACCCTACAGTTTGGGGGGGTTTTTTGAAACAGAGTCTCACTCTGTCACCCTGTGTAGTGCCCTGGCATCATCAAAGCCCACAAAAAACTCAAACTCCTGGGTTCCAGTGATCCTTTTGCCTCAGCCTCCCAAGTAGCTGAGACTACAGGCACCTACCACAATGCCCGAAGTTTATCTGTTTTTAGTAGAGATGGTTTGAACTCATGGTGTACATATACAACAATTTATTAATCCATTCGTGGGTCAGTGGGCACTTGGGCTTCTTCCATGACGTAGCAATTATGAATTAGGCTGCAATAAACATTCTGGTACAAATATCTTTGTTATAATGTGATTTTTGGTCTTCTGGATATATAGCTAGTAGAGGAATTATAGGATTGAATGGCAGGTCTATTTTTAGATCTCTAAGTGTCCTCCAAACATCTTCCCAAAAGGAACATATTAATTTGCATTCCCACCAGCAGTGTAGAAGTGTTCCCTTTTCTCCACATCCACCCAACATCTTTGGTTTTGGGATTTTGTGATGTGGGCTAATCTTACTGGAGTTGGACGATATCTCAAAGTAGTTTTGATTTGCATTTCTCTGATGATTAAGGATGATGAGCATTTTTTCATACATCTGTAGGCCATGCACCTGTCTTCTTCAGAGAAGTTTCTCTTCAAGTCCCTTGCCCAGCCTGAGATGTGATCACTTGTTCTTTTCTTGCTAATACGTTTGAGTTCTCTGTGGATTCTGGTTATTAAACCTTTGCCAGAGACATAACCTGAAAATATCTTCTGACATTTTGAGGGCTGTTTGCTTGCTTTACTTACTGTGTTCTTGGCTGTGCAGAAGCTTTTTAGTTTGATCAGGTCCCAGTAGTGTATTTTTGATGCTGCTTCAATTGCCTAGGGGGTCCTCCTCATAAAATATTCACCCAAGCCGATTTCTTCAAGAGTTTTCCCTGCACTTTCTTGTAGTATTTTTATAGTTTCATGTCTTAAGTTTAAATCTTTAATCCAGTGAGAGTCTATCTTAGTTAATGGTGAAAGGTGTGGGTCCAGTTTCAGTCTTCTACAGGTCGCCAGCCAGTTCACCCAGTACCATTTGTTAAATAGGGAATCTTTTCCCCACTGAATGTTTTTAATTGGCTTATCAAAGATCAAATAACGGTAAGTAGCTGGGTTCATCTCTTGGTTCTCTATTCTTTTCTGTACATCTACCTCTCTGTTTTTGTGCCAGTACCATGCTGTTTTGATCACTATCGATTT
>CAUYPK010062692.1:0-28896 GCA_963574355.1 Loris lydekkerianus | reverse complement strand
AAAAGATTCCCTGCTGGGTGAACTGGCTGGCAAACTGTAGAAGACTGAAACTAGACCCACACCTTTCACCATTAACTAAGATAGACTCTCACTAGATTAAAGATCTAAACTTAAAACACAAAACTAGAAAAATACTAGAAGAGAGTGCAGGGAAAACCCTTGAAGAAATTGGTCTGGGTGAGTATTTTATGAAGAGGACACCCTGAGCAATTGAAGCAGCTTCTTAAATACACTACTGGGACCTGATCAAACTAAAAAGCTTCTGAATAGGCAAGAACATAGTAAGTAAAGCAAGCAAACATCCCACAGAACGCAAGAAGATATTTGCAGGTTATGTCTCTGACAAAGGTTTAATAACCAGAATCCACAGAGAACTCTAACGTATAAACAAGAAAAGAACAAGTGATCCCATTGCAGGCTGGGCAAGGGACTTGAAGAGAAACTTCTCTGAAGAAGACAGCTGTAAGGCCTATAGACATATAAAAAAATGTTCATCATTCTTAATCATGAGAAAAATGCAAATCAAAACTGCTTTGAGATATCATCTAACTTTAGTAAGAGTAGCCCATATCACAAAATCCCAAGACCAGAGATGTTGGCGTGGATGTGGAGAAAAGGGAACACTTCTACACTGCTAGTGGGCATGCAAATTAATACATTCCTTTTGGAAAGATATATGGAGAACACTTAGATATCTAAAAATAGATCTGCCATTCAATCCTATAATTCCTCTACTAGGCATATACCCAGAAGACAAAAAATCACATCATAACAAAGATATTTGTACCAGAATGTTTACTGCAGCCCAATTCATAATTGCTAAGTCATGGAAAAGCCCAAGTGCCCATCGATCAACAAATGTATCAATAAATTGTGATATATGTACACCATGGAATATTATCCAGCCTTAAAGATGGAGACTTAACCTCTTTCATGTTTACATGGCTGGAGCTGGAACATATAATTTATGTCTTTCATATGAAAGCTATAACCCAGCTATAACCTAAGAATATGGGGAAGGGGAGGAGTGAGCGGATAGATGGGGGAGGATGAGCGGAGGGAGAGTGACTGGTGGAATTCCACCTGTGGTGCATCTTACAAGGATACATATGAAACTTAGTAAATGTAGAATATAAATGTCTTAACACAATAACTAAGAAAATGCCAGGAAGGGTATGTTAACCAGTGTGATGAAAATGTGTCAAACGGTCTATAAAAGCATTGTATGGTGCCCCATGATTGCATTAATTTATGCAGCTATGATTTAATTTAAACAAAAAAAGGAAAAAAAGAAACCAAGGAAAGGATCATAAAAAAAAAAAAAAAAATGGTTTAAGTAAAATAGTATTTTTCAAAAACATTAAAAAAAAAAAAAAAAAGAAAAGAAAAAGAAAAAGAAAAAAAAAATGCCAGGAAGGCTATGTTAACCAATGTGATGAAAATTTATCAGTCTATAAAACCAGTGTATCGTATTAGTGTGCACAGCTATGATTTAATATTAAAAAAAATTTTTTTTAATTTTTTTTTTTAAGTAACCACAAGTTATTTCCACTTGTGGAAATAACTTTGTTATTTGGTTATTGGATTTCTCTTCATTTCATTATCCACTGTGCATCCCTAGGGACTATAGTTTATTCTTTTGTATGTCTTGTATGTGTCTTTTAATATTTTAATCTACAGGTTTCATCACCACCTTCCCTCTTCCCCCAGTTCTTTCTTTTTCTAGACCATTTCTGTAACTTTCTTACTTTTTTCCTCCTCTTTCTGACTTTTAACTGAATTTGCTTTTCTTCATCTCTATTGTCTGTTTGTTGTTGTTGTTTTGTTTGTTTTTTTGAGATAAGTCTTACTCTATTGCCCCAACTAGAGTGCAAGTGGCATCATCATAGCTTACAGCAATCTCAAGGCATCCTCCTACTTCAGTCTCCCTAGTAGGTGGGACTACAGACACATTGCCACCATGCCTGGGTAATTTTAATTTTTTTTGTAGAGGTTTTTTTTTGTTTTTTTTTTTTTTTTTGAGACAGAGTTTCACTTTGTCACCCTTGATAGAGTGCTGTGGTGTCACAGCTCACAGCAACCTCCAACTCCTGGGCTTAGGCAATTCTCTTGCCTCAGCCTCCTGAGTAGCTGAGACTACAGGCACCCACCACAATGCCTAGCTATTTTTTGTTGCAGTTTGTCTGTTGCTGGGTTCAAACCTCCAACCCTTGGTGATTGGGGCCCTACCCACTGAGCCACAGGCACCACCCTTTTGTAGAGATTTTTATATTTTTTGCTCAAATTGGTCTTGAACCCATGACCTCAAGCAGTTTTCCTGCCTGGACCCCACTTAGTGCTAGGATTACAGTTATAAGCCCCTTCATCCAACCCATCTCTAACGTCTATATCCTATTCAATTTTTATTTTACTCCCAGCAGTTTATTACTCCCCACATGGTGTCTCCTGTCCTGAAAGGGGAGCCATGGTGGTTAGTTTGGGGAATCCATAGGGGCTAGACTGCTCCAGCCACTCCACCTTTTCCTTCTGGTGTGGGCAGATGGCTCTTAGTTTTATCACCACTGTCAGACTGTCATGAGTCCTCTAGTCGGTATCTGCTGCCTATTTGGGGCTCTTCTGTCCAGATCTACTAGATACCCCATTGCTTTCTGTACACCTTCATACACAGACACTGAAAGCATGGAAGTTTGGGGCAGATGCAGTTTTGTTGCTCTACCTTGTATTTTATGGTCATGGGGCTACCATGCCATCTAATTTTGTCTCTGCTTTTGTTATGTGTTTATTCTGTTTTTATGTGGATACCAAGTAAACTAAGCAATGATACTACCTTTTCTGAATGTACTTATGTTTGTTTATTCTTTATGAGGTTTTTGTTTCTAGTCCTTATCTTAAACATTGTTATTGTTATTAAATTTTAAGCCTCTTTAATTTTGTTAAGGCAAAAAATGAAAACCTAATAAACACATATATATGTAAAAATAAAAATAAAAATAAAAACAATGATACAACCAACACTCCTATTTTCCAAAATCCCCTAGAACTCTTCATCCTTCTTTGACCGCAGCACCTAGCTTCTCCATCTAAACCACCAGATTAATTCTACTAATGCCTGCTTCATGGTCTACTCAACTCTACTTCTATCTCTGACAGTGGGAACAATATGCTCCTGCAAGATATGCCTATATTCCTTCACAACAGATTTCACCTCAATTAGCAATGAAAGGAGCTGCCAGGCAGAAAAGAGATCAAACATCCTACAATAGGAAGAAATTGGAGTGGAGGTTTAAGATCCCTTCCATCTCTAGTGTCTTGAGGTCCCCGTCAGTTCAGGAAGAGCTTCTCAAAAATCCCCCCTGCTTCCTTTAATTAATCTTATTTAATGATAACAGTAGAAGTTTGGGAGATTAGGCTGCCAAACTTTTGAGTTTCAGATGTCCAGAGGTCTCCAAAACAAGACTGGAATCCTCTACTCCCATTTGTCTTATTATACACGTGCAAATGGTATTAGAAAAGAAGTTCCTGTTTTTGCTTACCTGTATCAGACACTGTCCAAAGAGGCAAGCATTACTCCTGCTTTCCATAAACTCATGGTCTGAGTTGACAGTGCATATTTATTTTATCTTATATTCCTTTTCTTTTCTTTCTTTTTCTTTTTTTTTTTTTCTTTTCTTTTTTTTCTTTTTCTTTTTTTTTTTTTTTTTTTTTTGCATTTTTTTATGGGCTGGGTTTAAACCCACCACCTCTGGCATATGGGGCCTGTGCCTTACTCCTTTGAGCCACAGGTGCTGCCCCGATATCTTATATATCTGAAGGAATTCTCAAAACAGTATATGGCTCAAGGAATAAATTTCTTTATTCACCAGCTCTAATGGCTTGTCAATGACTTTGTATGTTTACAGAAAAAAAAAAAAAACATTTGTACAATAACAAGCTTTTGGACTGTGTTGTTCCTTTTATGAATACCTCTTACCAGGAATACTTTGCAAAACTATTCAATCCTTTTTAAACACTGGCATTGGGGGATGAAGAAAGTAAAAAGGTCTTAGCCTTTCTCCTGGCCCCTCGCTGCCCAACCTCTTCTGGGAAAGAAGAATGATGAGATGGAGCCCATTTGAAGGTACTGATTAGTTCTCAACAATGGGTCCCAAGATAACTGTGCATGTAATGTTTTGTTCTGGAGGTAAAAGACAAGTGTCAGAGGACTGGAAATATCCTATCTTGTTCTGATAATAATTTTTCAGCCATATCCAGAGAACAAAAGAAATCTAAAGGACACCACAAGGATCCTAAAAATATTCTTCAAATTTTATTTTTAATTACACACAAACCACTTTAAAATTTATAATAAACAAATATACAAAAATCTACAATAAAAATGTGTAATTTTTAATTACACATAAACCACTTAAAAATCTACAATAAAGAAATATACACTTTAAAATCTACAATAAACAAATATATCTTCAATAAACAAATAAATAAATATATTGCTATATATCAATTTTTAGTCCTTTGAGTGTACCAAACATTATTAATTTGTCTCATACTTTTGTGTGTGGAAGTATATAAATTTGGAATAAATCTCCTGCTATCCTTTTTTTAATTAATATTAAATCATAGCTCTGTACATTAATGCAATCATGGGGCACCATACACTGGTTTTATAGACCATTTGACACATTTTCATCACACTGGTTAACATAACCTTCCTGGCATTTTCTTAGTTATTGTGTTAAGACATTTATATTCTACATTTACTAAGTTTCACATGTATCCTTGTAAGATGCACTACAGGTGTAAACCCACCAATCCCCCTCCCTCCGCCTATCCTCTCCCCCTCCCTTCCCTCCCCTCCCCCTTCCCCCTATTCTTAGGTTATAACTGGGTTATAGCCTTCATGTGAAAGCCATAAATTAGTTTCATAGTAGGGATGAGTACATTGGATACTTTTTCTTCCATTCTTGAGATACTTTACTAAGAAGAATATGTTCCAGCTTGGGTTTATTTCTTAAGAGAGCCATTGTCACACTGTACCATGGTTGTCTGATTACTTATTGTTTAGTCCATTTTGTTCTGTTATAAGGGAAAAGCTGAGATTGGGTAATTTGCATAGAACAGAAACTTATCTTTTCACAGTTCTGGAGGCTGTGCAAGATCAAGGTGTTGACATTAGTTGTCTGGTGAGGGCCTCTTTGCTGCATTCGCACATGGCAGAAGGAAGAAGGGCATGAGAACCAGCTAGCACATCGTGAAGCCTCTTTTGTGAGGCCTTTAATCCATTCATGTTGGAAGAGCCTTCAGGACCTACATACCTCCCCAAAGGCCCCACCTTCCAACACGTTTGCATGAGAGATTAAATTTCCAACACATAAATTTTGGAGAACACATTCTTACCATAGCACTAACTTAATTTTCCCACTTGACTCTAATTTCCCACTTGACTCCCACTTGACAGCGCAAGGTTCCTATCCAGAAATGTTTGTGGGATGAATAAGTAAGTGAGCTACTGGAGAACTATAAAACGACTGGGATCATTTGTATGAAGCAGCCAAAGATACCCACTTGGAAAGATAAACATTAAGTCTGCATTGTTAGAGTTTCAGACAGGTATGGCAGTGGGGCAGGGTACCACCATAGTTCTTCCACTGTAACATTTTCCAAAAAAACCTTCCAGGTTTTATTCCTAAGATCCTCTCCTCTCCCTTCCCCCTAGATAATGAATATATGACTAAATGTCTGTGTGGGTTGCAACAGTCTGAACTCATTGAGTTATGATGGTTTTTGATACATGGGTATAATCTAGTAAACTAGACCTAGACATATTGCCACACTTTATTTGGAGTCATTTTAAGATACTGCTATTATTATTAGTGCAATAACAATCATTTTTCATCCCATTAGTTTATATTGTACATATCTTTGACTTGAGGTAGAAAGGTGACAGAAGGGTTTCATTTTAGTTTGCCCATTTTTAACCAGAAGTAATATTATTTCTAAAAGAAAGTTAATAAAGAATATCCCAGAGGCATTGAGGAAATGTGGGATGAGGCCTTTGACAAAAAGTATGTTGGTGATAAACATTTTGTTATGAAATGTAATAGCACTCCCATTCTGATGTGAAGAGAATAAGTAATTTCATCTTAACTCAGAGCAATAGTATTCTAATTTGGCTGAAATTCTGGGAAGCTCTGGAAATCCCCAAGCAAAGTGCCAGATGTCATTTCTAGGTCCTGGATACACTGGCTCGGTTGCTAAGATGATGCCTCCTCCCCCTCACCGCACTCATCTGATGCCTGAGCGACAGGGAGTTGATGTAAGCAGAGCAGGGATCTAACAATGTCAACTGTGCTGACATCATCCTGGCTGTGCAGGGCTGATGAGAATTCAGAATATCAAACATCATATCAAGGGCAGCGACCAGGTGTGACTCATTTCCCTAGAGAAGCAGGGAGGGGGGTGGAGAGGGCAGGATTATCTCACACTGACACACACACAGCCTTTCAGACTGAGCTATCTGACTGGCTTATTTAAAGGCAGCAAAACATTGTTCTGTCTCTCTCCATTTTTCAACCGGAAGCACTTTGTATTCTAGTCCTTTGTGTCCCAGAATAGAACTGAGCATTTCAATACCATAATATATTAAAATACACATTATTGAGGGTCATTACTTTTTATATTACATAAGCCCAACTATTCAAACAAAGACATTTATCTTTCTCTATATTCCCTTCAGGTATCATCGAGTGAACAGTTCAGATGCCACTGAATTGAAAAGAAGCTGAGCAAAAGAGCATGAGAGAGGGCTGATGACAGGCTCGGGTATTGCTAAATAAATACAGCATTTCAGGATCCTAACAGAATATGTCGCTCAGTACAGTGGACGCTCAGCAATTGCTTCCCAAAAAGCCTGTAGGTATGTAAGTATGGATGTGAATATACAGGCTCTCATCTGTTACATGTAGTTGATTATTTATCAATTGACTTTAAAGGACAATGAGTAGTAAAACTGGGTACAAGCATAATTCTCATATTGATGAAAATAGTGGTTTCACAAATCTGTCAGTTTGGAAAATTTCATTAGAATAATTGCTCTAAGGCAATTAAGTCAGGAAGAAATATACATTAAAGCAGTCAAACAGCCTTCTTCTTCCAAAGGCTTAGTGTTTAATGAGGCACCATGAGCTGGCTTGTGATTGTACGCTTTCCTAATGTGTCTTATCACCTTGAGCAGTACTCATTTAACTATACCCTGTGTCAGCCATAATCCTAGGAACCAAAAAAACATTGTCATTACCCTGTACTTGATGCTAAAAAATAAAAATACCATTCATTTATTTATTGTACATGTTTAGTAAAATGGCATATGCATGGCTGATTGTGAAACATATTGGAATCAATGTGTATTGGTTGTGATTGGTATAGATGAAGCAGCATTGAAATAGAAAGGCGTGTTTCAGATCAATCTGTGGGATGCTATTTAATACTTGCATAACACATGTGGTGCTGGTGGCAATGGGAGGTAAGAGTTATTTGGGAAGGAATTTCTCTGTCGTTCTGTCTCCACCCACAATTCCTAACACAAGGAGACTGAGTTTCATGCAGCGTTTGATAGTAAGGTTTCACACTGATGATGCAGAATCTGTGCACCCTGGGTGAGTGATCGCTCAAACTGGTTCTTAGGCTCCTCTGTGATACACCAGGGTAACATTTCCATGGGACTGAAGAGCTGCCATTACAATAGTATTTGGATCATGACTGCTATCAAAGTCCACTCATATTTTATTCTTCCATTTCCAGAAGGACCTGCCCTTTGGGGATGGTAGATCCCTTTTGGGATGACTTATATGACATGATTTACTGCCATAGGACCCTTTAGGAACAAAGTAGAAAGGGTAAAAAGAGATGCAAAATTCTTTTTCTTGAGACAGAATATTATTACTGCTGTAAAGAGTATGTGATTAACACTCTTTTACTAATCCGCTGTGAGAAAATAGCATCTCTTATCATAAATGGGCAGAAAAACAGAATAACATTGGGGTTATCTCCCTTTGGGGGTTAACCTTAATACTCAGCCTGAGAAGTAACAGCATAATTAAGAAGCTACATGGAACAATTTTCATAACTTCTTGGCAAATTCTTCCTCAGCTTTTGTATGGGGAATGTAGGACTGAGCTCCATTCTACATTTCCTTTGAAGGGAGATGTAGTTGTTTCTCTTTTCAGATAATCACATCTAGTGCAGAAAACTTCTGGACAGTTCTGCTGCTGTAGGATGGATAGCAAATTAGATCAGATGTGAAGGAAGAAAATGGAGTTCTTGAAAAATTCTTCATTTTGGAATGCAGAACAGAGATACAAACTGTCATAGGCAGTATTTTCTATGCCTTTGTTGACCACAGAGGGTTATAAAGCTATTATTTGTCTCCACATAGGTCCTTTATGAGAGAATTATGTAATCAAGGATTATTACTAGAATTGGGTTTACTTATTGTCATGGAAAACTCTACTACTTATGAGATTTGAGGTATACATATATGAAGACAAATGGGAGGTGAAATAGCTATGACTACAGCTGCTGTCACAAAGCCCAAAATACAGTGGCTTAAACAAAACAGAGTCTATTTCTCTTTCATGTAATAGTCCAGAGTGCTAGAGTGGGTAGCATTAAAGGAAGTGGTTCCCCACTAATTAATACGTGTCCACTAGCTTTACTGCAAAGACAATAGTAAACTCAACCCACAACTCTGAGAGGATTTACATCTGCTCTTTGGCAGCATATGTTTTATACTTTTTAACAACAGAGTCAGGTCAAAATGATATGCAAGTAAATATACCTTTATGCTATTAAGATAGAAGTATGATGGTATGTGGTCAAGAGACCCAGAGTGTCCACATCCAGAGCTTTACTGTCTTTTCTCACCTAGAAAACCTCTAAAAATATTGACACACATGAGCCAAATCAAGGAAAAGTAACATTTTATTGCTGGAGCTTTGAAGTTCTTCTCCAATGAAGAACTCTGGTGGATTTAACTGGGTTGTGTGGAGAAGTCTTTTATTTAAATAAAGTATATCCAATGGCCTAAAGCTAAAGAGGCTTCCTTTTCACCGTCCAGCTAAGCCTGGACTAACTTTGGCCTCACACACCATTGATAATTAGAGGAAATGCCTCGATGCTTAAGTAATGGATGAGGGTGTGGTATGGATATTTGGGTCGTGTCTTAAATGACCAAATTTCAGAAATAATACATGTCCAAAAGGAAACATGAAGGCCATTCCTAATTGCTTTTAAAATGTTCAACTCTCGGAACTGAACCCCAGTGTGTGTCCCTTATTTGACCTGTTTAGATGAGCCAATCTCCTATTTGAGGGTGCAGAGGGAAGCAGGAAATGGAGAGGATAGGCAGAGATGGACGATCCATTTATTTCCATCAACCAAGAAGCTTCTTAAAAAGGCCAGCAGTTATCTTATTCTCCCCAGAAATTTTATGGTGTTCTTGGCATAATAAATATTTATAATGTACACATTCTGGGTGAAGGGCACACTTACAACTTTTCTTAAAATGTACAAAAGCAAATTAGGTAACCAAAGCATATGTACCCCAGTGATATTCTTAAATTTAAAAAAAAAATTAAGAAATAGTTCATGTTTGGGGGATATATTCTTTTCGGAACTCTGCTATTAAAGCATTTATGTTTCTTGCTTTACCTGGACTCATCATGATATAGATTCAGTGGATGAATACTCAGAAGGCTTGAATAAAAAACACTTGGGACCCCAAAACAGACACCGTGTGTAGCTCAGATCTATACAGCCATTTCAGTGGCATAATGTGAAACAGATCCAGAGCATTCACCGTTAGGGTCAGTGCACAGATTAAGTAAAGCCTTTCTCCTCTCTTTGAAGAAATGCTGCCTGCGTTGGTTGAGTTCTGCACATATGTTTTAAATAATTTTTTTTTTTTTTTACACAATCGCTTGCTAATGTTAAGTTATTGAAATATTATTTTCCTGATCTATATTTCAATCTTTCATTTCTTATTTTGCAGCATTAATTTTGTTTTATGTCTCATCTCTCCTGAAGCACATCTCTTTCTTGCCTAGGGATATACTTTTCCATTTGGCACTTCCATTTTGATTTAGGGATGGAACAATAAAGGCTCATCTTTGTACAAAGAACAATATATTATTTATGTGAGTCAGAGAAATGTGTAGCTTTTTACAGTGTGTAGGAAATGGAGGAACTGGATATTCAACCTATCCGATTGATAGTTATATTAAAGGTTGTAGTCAGTTTTGGATTGATATGATAAGTGCCTTGTGTTTTCCTTGAAATATTATTGCAAGAAATATTTGCTATTTTTACTTTATTTATTTGTCCTGCTGTATTTTTTAACTGCTGTTCACCAAAGGATCACAAAAGGAATATTGTTGAAATTGTAATCACTTAATGTTTTGAAAAATAAAATTCAATATAACTATATTTTAAAAAATTGTATGCTTTCTAAAACTAAATATTGACATTTAAGGTCTTAGGTTATTGCATTGATTTTTCTCCAGTGGCTCTGAAAAGTCCCTTCAGGCAATATTATTTAACATAATTGGTTTCTTAGCATACTGAGAGATAAGGAACAATGCAGTGTAGTGTTCCAATTGGAACAGGAATGAACGTACAGACCAAGGCAACTATGATTTCTTACACTGGAAATTTCCCAGGTCGAGATGTCTGTCTTCTTTTTTTTTCTGATCTTAATCCATCATTGGTTATTAGAAGACACTTTCACTTTCAAAAAGAAAATTCTTCCCTATCAACTTCCTGTGAAGATAAAGGTTGATAATTCCTTTTCTTTTTGTTTCTCTAAAAATGTCATCAGGGTGCTTTTAACTTGATTCTTATTTGGATTAGAAGTATTTTAGAAGTTCAAAAGGGACAGATTGATCAATATCCTAAAGTAGTGACAATTTATTATGCTTATCAGCCACAGTGACTCAACTATTATCAGTACCTTCTATTGAGTAATATCAAGCTACCAAATGTAACTCTTTTATTTGCTATCAACATTTACATTCTTTTAGAATTCCTGAGCCCCCAAACATACATTGAAATAGTATTAAATTACCTTTAAACATTAAAACTAATTGCAACTTACTCCTTTTTATAAACAAAATGAACAACCAGAATTATCTTAAAAATAATTGTGTGGTAGGTCGGGTTTTTTGTTTGTTTGTTTGTTTGCCTTTGAATATAAATAGAGGACTTACTTGGTTTGTCCCCCATGGGAGATTTGGTGGATAGCCTGACCTATTTGGCTGCTGAAGGAGCATAAAACTGTAAGTAGGAAAAACCAAAAATAATCCTCAGTGGAAGGCACTCACAGAGAGAGATTCTTAGTCAAGTTCTATTAAAGATGACTTCTACTGAGGTAGATGGAAGAGTTCAAACATGCTTTTGAAAAGAAAGATAATAAAATCCTCAAAGAAATGTGACAAGACGAGGAACAATGATTTATGGGATGAAATGTACTTTTAAAAAATGTTGGCCAAAAAAGGGGATTTAGTTAATGAAAGTAAATTTATGGTTTAAAAGATTCAGTGGAAGGACATCTATCTTAGAGTAAAAATGGAGGGAAACTGTGAGTGCAAATCTCAGAGACGTGGAACAACCAGAATATGTAACATGTAACTAATGGGAAAGAGAAAGAGAAGGAATTTATCAAGGAGAATTGAAAACCTAAAAAGTAACACTTTTTTAACAAGTCTGTAACTTTAAAGGGCTTATTGAAGCCCAGTTAAAATTAATATAATAGACATATAGATATACAGTGGTATATACTAGTTATAGAAGCCCAGTTAAAATGAATACAAATAGATATACTGTGGCCTATATTAGATATACTTTGGTGGAATTATTGAACATAAAAGATAAAGAAAAAATGATTCAAGTTTTCAGGCAGCATAATTAAAAAACAAAACAACTCCACCTATCCCTCCTCATACCCACATACAAACAAAACAAACACACAAGACCTTCCAATTTATTTAAAAAGGAAAATAAGACTGGCATGAAACCTCTCATTTTCAACAATGGAATGCAGGAGATAATAAAACAATATCAATATCCATATTGTGAGCACCTGTGGCTCAAAAGAGTAGGGTGCCGGCCCCATATGCTGGAGGTGGCGGGTTCAAACCCAGCCCTGGCCATAAACTGCAAAAAAAAAAAAAAAAAAAAGTAATTAAAATGTGTAATAGTACTTTATAATATTGGGCTTGCTGCAGGAATCTCCTTCAGCAACCAAACTGAGAAACCATAAAGGAAAAACCAATATATTTGACTAGATAAAAATAAAAATATTTGGATTGTATTAGACTACATAAATGAAATAACAAAGAATTGTTGCAAATAATATTTGCAACAAAAATGACAGACAAAAAGCTAATATAATTTTGTTCTATATATTGATATGAAAAAAGGTCAAAAAGAAAGGAAAATGGACAAACAATATTAATAAGTAATTATGGGAAGAGAAAATGTAAGTGGTCTGTAAACACGCAAAAATGCTTTATCTCATTAATAGGAAAATAAAGTTAAAGCAACATGAAGATATTTTCTACTCATCAGATTTGCAGAAAATACAAAATGAGCAGATCTAGTGCTGACAAAGATATAGGGAAGCTGGCATCTTCATAGACTATTTGGCACTTGGCATTGTGCAGTGCTATAACCTTGCTGTGAACAATAATCAAGAAATTTCTATTAAAATTTAAAAATATATATCCATGATCCAATGACTCTGTTACAGAGATTCATCCTGCAAAGAAAAGAATAGAATGTAGGCCACATGTATATTTAATTGTAGTGCTTTATGTAGTGGCAAAAGTTTCTCTAGACAAGTCGAGTGACCATTAATAGAAGAATGGTAGGGTAATCTAACGAATAGCTTTGGGTCATTATGCAGTGGGATTTTTTAAAAAATCAGAAATTATAAAAGTAGACTTTATTTAATGATCTAATGGATTATTTGTGATGTTTTATTAAGGATCAATATTCAGTTGAAGGGTAAACATACTGGCCATCACAAAATGCTCTATGTGTAATACTTGTATTTGCATATATTTGTGTGGGTGTGAGGAAAGGTCTGGAGAGAGACATAAACTGTTCAGCTTAGGAGAGTTGGAATGGAGGGTGAGGAAAGTATAAGTTTTTGAGGGCCAGTTCTGACAGGTTTTCATGTCTTTTTTCAGGATTTTGAAAACCTTGAACATTAAGATTTTTCAGCATTTGTTGAAAATTGGCTGAACAGCTGGGTGCCATGGCTCATACCTGTAATCCTAGTACTCTAGGAGACTGAGGCTGGGGACCACTTGAGCAGCCTCAAGGCTAAGGAGTTGGAGACCAGCCTAAGAGGGAGAACTGACCTCTACTAAAAACAGAAAAATTAGCTGAGCATTGTGGCCAGCGCCTATAGTCCCAGCTACTTGGGAGACTGAGGCAGGAGGAAGGCTTGAACCCAGGTGTCTGAGGTTGGAGCTAGGCTGATGCCATGGCACTCTAACCTGGGGCAACAGAATGAGACTCTGTCAAAAAAAAAAAAAAAAGAAAGAAAGAAGGAAAGAAAGAAAGAAGAAAGGAAGGAAAGAAAGAAATAAAAAGAAAAAGAAAATAGGGATGAAAATCTCTCTCTCAGATTATATTTTTCATTTGTCTTGTTCCTTCTAGACTTCAACGAAAGAGTAAAATGGAATTTATTGTATTTAGAAAATCAACAGCTGGGCAGCGCCTGTGGTTCAGTGGGTAGGGCGCCAGCCCCATATGCCGAGGGTGGCAGGTTTGAACCTGGCCCCGGCCAAACTGCAACAAAAAGTAGCCAGGCATTGTGGTGGGTGCCTGTAGTCCGAGCTATTTGGGAGGCTGAGGCAAGAGAATCACCGAAACCCAAGAGCTGGAGTTTGCTGTGAGCTGCGACAACACAACACTCTATCAAGAGACTCTGTCTCTTAAAAAAAAAAAAAAACAACAACAACAACAATTGCAGGCTGGATTCAAACATTGCTGTTTGATGCACCCATCTTGAGTCAAAAGATGCTTTAAATCCCACTAGTCTGTAGATAAATACACTTAAGACTTTAAGAGTGTCTCTTGAGGGTGTACAGCATGAGACAGCTTCTCAGCTTTACTTCACAATTTTAACTAACAAAAGAAGCAGGAGAGGGTTGCTGGGGACCAGTCTACGAATTAATTATAGTCACTAATCTTAAATAAACTTAATTTTAATAGTTTAAATAATTTATGTGAAATAGTATGCATAATGTCAGTTATTAAAGTAAGCACAATGCCTCATGTAGCCTAGTAATTCTGGTGTAGGCTATCAGTCCAGGCTGCCTGGATATAAAATCAGCTCTGCCATCTATCACCTCGGAAGTCTCAAACTAGTTACTTAATCTTCCTGGGCCTCAGTGGCTTCTTCTGTAAAATGGAGATAATAGGAGAACTTACCGTATATACTTGAGTATAAGCTGAGTTTTTTCCGGCACAAAATTTGTGCTGAGTTCGGGTTTTTCGGGTTATACTCGAGTATATATGGTATATCCTAGGGATGTTGCAAAGATCTTAGTACAGTTTCCACCACATAGAAATCATAAACAAATGATAGCTACTAATATTAATTGTACACTTGATTGTTAAGATTACAAACATACCTAGAGATTATGGTTTACAGATAAAACACACCCACAGAGACCTGGAGACTGCAAACATTAAGACCATTTTTCATAAATGGTCTTTTAGCAAGAGAAAAATATTGCATATACCACTCAAATATTCACATTTTTGAAGTCTTTATTTTTTTTTTATTACTTCCTGTCTTGTTTTTATTTTTCTTCACTCAGTGGATATTTTTTTGGACCTTCCTCTGCTTTTATTTATAGCAGAAGGGTTTTGCATTAATTATCTATTGCTGTGTAACAAATTACCCTAAAATTTTGGGAGTTAAAATGACAATAGACATACATTATCTCACATAATTGCTAGCTGGATGATTCTGGCTCAGGATCTCTCAAAAGATGATGGTCAAGATGTCCTCTATGGCTGTAGTTATGTGAAAACTTAACAGAGGCTGAAGTTATCTATCCACTTCCAAGATGGTTCCCTCATGTAGCAGACAAGTTGGTGCTGGCTGTTTGCTGGAGACCTCACTTTCCCACCTTATGAATCACTCCACAGGGCTGCAATGCTATAGAATCTTTTATGACTTGACCTTAGAAGTCACTTCTTATCATTTTTGCAATATATCATTGTTTATTTTGTGTGGAAGGGGACTATACAAAAACACATATCAAGAGGCAAGAAGCCTTCGAGGCCATCTTAGATGCTGACTTCCATAACGTTTTACTATCTTCTGTCTTCAGTTAATATTCTGTTGGTATCTCTTATAGGCCCAGGCACTAGGCCAGATGCTTTTGTGAGGCATAAAAATGTGCAAGGTGTGAGTCTTACTCTTAAAAGCATAATATCTGTTGGTATGAAATACATACACAGTTGTAGTACAAGGCAATGTGAGATAAATATCACGGAAGTAGTAATGTCATTAAGCACCTCAAGGGTTCAGTGGAAGAAGAGTAAATTCTTGTTGGGTTTTCAAAAGAAATGGGATGTAATTGGGATAGCATACAGAGAAGTAGGGCTAGAGCCTTAGAATTTGTAGAATTAGTTGGCCCAAAATTCTGTTGATCACAACTGGTAACCATGATGGTGGACAAGGGATGGGATAGTTAGGTAGATAATAAGCTGAGAAATAGTATGATGGTGGAGGTTATAGGTTTTGAAATTATATGAAAAGATCTCAAATCCAGATATCTATTCCAGCTGAGATGCTTAGTTTGGGATCTTAAAGAGGATTCAAAAGAGGGTCTTGGGAAGTTTCAAAGAAACATTTGGGGGGTGGCACCTGTGGCTCAAAGGAGTAGGGCGCCCGCACCATATGCTGGAGGTGGTGGGTTCAAACCCAGCCCCAGCTAGAAACTGTAAAAAAAGAAAAAAAAAAAAAGAAACATAGAAACATTTGGGATATTATTCTCTTGGCATAGTGGCAGGCACATAGTAAACACTCTGTAAATAAATAGTAGATTTATTGAGGTGGTAAGATTTATGCTCCTACAACAGGAAATTGAAATTTCCCAGATCTTTTAGACCAGGTGAGTAAAATTGCTGATCTCTTTTGGAATCTAATTAAACCCTTACTGCACATAACTGTGGGGATGTAAGTACCTACATGAGCTTATATTACCAGGCGATGTCAGGTAAAAAGGGTTGAAGAAAAATCGTTAGTGAATGGGACAATTAAATAAACATACCCTAATATTCACTCTCATTCCCATTGAATTTACCTTCTTGATCAGTGGTTTTAGATACAGTCTTCCGTTTACCCCAGATTAATAAATGAACCTGCACATTTTCTACCTGGGGGTCCCTTCCCAATGGCAAGGCATATTAAGATAAATTATATGCTTTTAAAATTATATGATTCCTTAATAATTATCTTTCCTTGCAATTAACTAAGTTTGAAGAAGTAAAGTTAGTATCCTTTGGAATTATTCACCAAATAGGATGCTTGCTAGGAATCTTTCAGTTGCAAGATACAAAAAAATCAAATTTGAACCAGATGAACAAAAAATAGAGAATTTATTAGTTCTATTCACTGTGAATTCCAAGGGGAATGACTTTAGAAAAGCTGGATCTCGGGGCTTGAACCATGTCTTTAGGGTTTTCTCCTTTAGTGCTTGGCCCTGCTTGTCTCTCAGGATTAAATCTATTCTCAGGTAGGCTCTTTCTTTTAGTGGCAGTATGGCTGCCAGCTGCTTCAAGCTCTTGATTTTTTTTTTTTCCTGAAACTTTAGCAGAGTGTGGACATCTCCTTCTGGTGGCTCTGGGAAATAGTCTCAGATTGGTTCTAATATCATGTCTAATATCTCGCCCCCAAACCCTTCACTGTGGCCAGGGCTGAAGATGATACTCTCATCACCTTAGCCTGAATACATGCCTTTCTCTGTTACTGGAGACAGAAACAATTTTTTTCTCAATATCATGGGTTGAAAGTGAAAGGGGTTGCTTCCTGAGGAAAAGCAGGCCCTATTGGTAGGGTTGAGGGAATGGATACTATGAAGGCAAAAGATTTTCACAAAAATTTCCTACAATGCATGAGTTGTTAGTTAAGACACAGGTATAACAATACCACCAAATACAACAGATGAAAGAGGCTTAGTCATGCTTCTCTTGGTAGGTTTTCTGCCTTTTAGCTTGCTAACTCTGTGATAGCACGTCCCAGGCAGTCCATCAATACTTGTTGAATTGAGTCGAACCTAATCCAGACTCATGCTTTCTCTGAGGGTTGAATGACTCAGGTTTTTCAGATCTGAAATTAAACAGAATGAGTTGTGGGAGAAACAAAATGTGAAAGTAACTTTTCTCAAAACCCCTGGTTTCCTGTTAACTAGGAAAAGTTAAAAGTTATTTCCTGGTTAACAGGAAACCAGGGGTTTTGAGAAAAGTTGTTTTCACATTTTTCACAGATTGACCCTATTTTTCCCCTTCTGGCCTCTCAAATATCCCAAACTTCTTCAGAGAAAGAGAAATAGATGCCTCTAAATTGATGCCTTCTGCTCTTTTAAGAGGAAGCTCTGGTGGAAAGTTGGAAAAACCATACCAGATGTAGAAAATTAATACATGGATGGAAAAACTTAAACTGCTTCTAGAAGAGAGAAGAGAAGGCAATGACTCTTCCCAAGTGCTCTGGAGGGGCAGCTCAAAGCACTTAAATCTTTGATGAATGTGATTGAACTCTTTCCGCTACTCAAGGAAGGACAGAAGTGATCAGAAGGGCTCATCGTGTCCTGGCTCCCTGCCACCATCAGCCTGTCTTCTGCATAATTATCAGACCTGTATTCACTGCTTTTTTAAATTTTAAAACACTCTTTCAGATAAGAAAAACTGACAGGTGAGGTACATGTAGTAAATGAAGCCATCCATGTCTGTAGTAGTAGAGTATTGGGCACTGGAATGTGAGCTGGAGTTTAGGGTGGGCTGCGGCATCAGGGACTGTGGTTACATTTCTAATGTTTGCTCCAGTCTTTCATTTATCACAACCTGACTCCACTCCAAGAGTGCCTCCTGGCCATACTCTCTAGGTACCATGAAGAACGTGCTTAGAGAGGTTGTGGTGTTAGAGATCCAGATATCTTAGGATGAGAGCCAGTGGATAAAATCCTTCCTCCGAGACAATAAGCACAATATTTGCTGGTTAATTTGATGATAAAATACTGAACACACAGAAAATGACAAAAACACAGCTCAACCACACATTGAGACTAATAAACACCTGAATGTCTATATATATCTGTGGACACTCTCTATGGCTTATGACACAGATGGAACCAGATTGAGAAAAGCCAACCATCCAATAAACAATGAGATAGCAGATCCAGACAAGAGAAGAAATGAAAGATGCTCATCAACCAGCAGAATCTGTTCCTGCCATATGCCCAAGGTATTTTATCCATAGTGGGATTCTGCTTTTTGTGGTGTTTTGATTGACACCACAATTTCCCAGCAGTCTTACATACTATTCTGAGACAGCATACAAAAATCAATGGAACATCAGAATAGGAAGTATATGTGTATGCAGACTAATGTTACACAATGACAAAGAGTTAAGCCCATGCCTGCCTGCCAAAAATATTTGGAGTCCAAAACAGAGTGAATGGTGGCAGATGCAGAGTGAGTGGTGGCAGATGCTACTTGGTTGCTGTAGTCTATATGTTAAAGTAAGACATTCTATGGAAAGAATGAACTTAGAGTAGAAAGCACGGGCAAAATGAGGGAGTTGTGAAACTTAGTGTTATGTCTTAGCTTTTGTTGTTGTCACGGGTAGTAGTATTCTTTGTTCTTAACATTCCAAACTGCAATTAAAAAAATACATATTCTTGAATTTATGACACCCTTTAAAGCAATTGTTTACTGTCTCTCCTCTCTTGTAACTTTAATGGCAGCCCTAGCAAACTTTTTTTTTTTTTTTGCAGTTTTTGGCCGGGCTGGGTTTGAACCCACCACTTCCAGCATATGGGGCCTGCGCCCTACTCCTTTGAGCCACAGGTGCCGCCCCTCTCCTGTGACTTTAAACCAACTATATTAAACTTTCCTTGCTTCCAGGGCACCTCTAAATCCATAATCAGAAACTCCTGTTCTGTTCTTCCCTGTTGGTTTTGCTGAAACACCTGTAATTAACTCTTAGTGATGTCTGCCTAATTTAAATGCAAACCCATGGGGCAAGGACTAGAACTAATTATCCGTCCTGTTGCCTACCTTAAACAGACTTTCACAATACCAAGTCTGGCTTTGGCCGCTCTACCCTCCCTGCCTTTATGCTCTGGTCCTGTTGTCAGCATAGCACTCTGCGCCTTACTGGGAAAGTAAGACTTCAGAAAAACAGGTGAGCATGGAGCTTTATTTGTGGAGGGCACATGAGTTCATCTTTCTGCTTCAACTCCTCAGTGTCTGATATCTTTATTCCTTACAACTCTGCAAATCTGTCTGATCACATGCTGTCCTGAAGCCAGAGCACATGAAACTCATTAGGTCATGCCAGTACTGTTACTGATCTTCACCCCAACCCTCAGGAACAAAGTCAGGCATGATATCCTCAGCTTTAATCTTCATTTTTTTAAATCCTAGGCCTGGAAGGTTGCAGATGGGATGCATCTAAAAATTGGAGTTTAGGAGGAGCGCTTTTTCAAAGGGATTTACTGGACAGGGAATGTTGCATCTTGAAGGGTAGCAGGGTGTTCTAGTACAAACATCTGAAGTGACTTAAAACCAGCACGAAATATAACCAAACTTTTAATGTACATATTTACGGCATAGAAGAGTTGATAATGATTAGCACTGCATCTCCGTTGTAAAGAACCTGTTCAAACATAGATTATTCACCAACTTTTGGACTGTATTTGTTGGCTAACCAATAGCATAAATGAAACATGAAGATCATAAGGTCTATCATTTAAGTATGTAACCACAGCTACAACTTCTGAAATGTTGGATAAAATAAAAATGAGGGCCTAAGCTTTGGTCAGTACAGAATAAGCCTTTGCAGTTGGCACCTGTGGCCTAGCTTCTTTTCCTGGCACAGAGCTAAAATGGCACATAAAACTTTCATCAGCACTAGTGTGTTCCTCATTTAGCATTTAGGAAACGCAGTGAATAGCAATTATCAAACAAATAGCTGGGAAGTGAAAATGACCTAGTAATCAGAGTAAATATACATTATGCTGTCATATTGTAACTTGTAAATATTGGAGAGAAATAGCAAAACGTAGACATGCAAAATATTTTTTTTAAAGGCTTACATGAGGCCAAGTGCTGTCTGGGCTCTTTGGCATGTTTTTTGGATGACGACTACCAAAAGTGCTGATTTGGTAAGTAGTGGGTCATTATTGTCATTTGCTAACTTACAGGTACCATGACCAGCAAAGGCATTGCCCTGATTTTAATGAATCCTAAACTTGGCTTCTGATGACCAGGAGACATATGGAAGGATGATAGCAGCTTGGTGGGAGTTTAGATGTTATAAACCTTGCACAGCCAGTTGCTTGAGCTGTTTATTCCAATCCAACTGTATGCTAATTTTACACAATCCTTCTTCCTTTGTTAAGCATGGAAAATAGTAAAAGCTGCCAATGTCATTTTGCTTATATTCATCTTCCTAGCAAATCAGGTGGGGATAGTATCAATGTTGCAAAATGCTGCTAAACTGAGCACCTGTATTACATGCTGTGCTACATATACACAGAGAAGAATCAGCAGAATCTTTATTTTAGAAAGTTATATGGATGAAGTATCCTGGGAAAATCAGGCTAACTGATGGGGCAAGTATATTAACAAGGTTCTAAACAGCAAGCATACAAAATTTCCCCAGTTTTTCTAATAAGAACTAACAGGCTTATAAGAGAATAGATCTAATAATGACTCTATAAAGCAGAAAAGAAAGAGGAGTGATGGTTTTAGTGGATATTTATCATTTGGGAGACACCTGTTGTCCATTTCCAGCTCATTTTAAAGCTTCTTGATATTCTAGGGTATGGGAAACATTGGGTGCAGTATTGGTGAATTGGTGAATTCAGGGACCTTTCCCGTCTCTAAGGAAGCATGGGATTCTCTGGAAGTTATTTTTACCAGATACTCTCTCTTACTGCTCCAGAACAGCCAAGCAGTGAGCATGTATCCTAAACATGGTTAATCATTCTCCTCGGAAAAAATGACAGTCTAGGGTGGCACTTGTGGCTCAAAGGAGTAGGGTGCCGGCCCCTTATGCTGGAGGTGGCGGGTTCAAACCCAGCCCTGGCCAAAAACTGCAAAAAAAAAAAAAAAAAAAGCCTACTTCCTCATTCCTGCAGAAGACCATCCACTGAGATTCTGCTCAGGCCTTCAGGAGCTTCCTGGTTCTTGACGGTTTCTTCAGTCTTCTTTAGGGTCAGATACATTACTCAATAACTTCCCAGTAATATGATTCTGGCCCAAATTAGCCACAGTTCTTTCAGTTGCTAACAACCAAATTAATATAGTTTTTTATTTAATTAATATAGTTTTTTATTCTGCTTGAGATGCTGAGAATGGCCACTTTTTACAAGAGCAGAGGGTCAGAGGGACTCATAACAGGGTCAATATGAATGTAAAATTATAATAGTTAGATTGTTTAAATCATAAGAACTTTTTTTTTTTTTTTTTTTTTAAGCAGTTTTTGGCCAGGGTCGGGTTTGAACCCACCACCTCCGGTATATGGGGCTAGTGCCCTATTCCTTGAGCCACAGGTGCCACCCCATAAGAACAATCTTAAAACCTCAAAATGATGGTTTCTGCCTGTATTTCAAGGGTTCTGTACTTCATCTTATCACAGTTTAACACATTAACTGCCATGTTTAACTTACACTAACTTTGAATCTGGGCCCTCATGAAGCATATAGGAGAAACCAAGGAACTTCCAAACTAACTCCTAATGTCAGAGTTGGAATGAGAAGTCTAATCTTATAACTTCAAAACAGCTTGATTCACACATCTTTTGACTTGTCTTGACCTAATAAAACACTATGGCCCCAAGGAAAAAAAATTTTTTTTCTAGTGTGGTAGTCAAATACGTAAGATAAAATCACTGGTGAAATCTTGATTTAATGTTTTCTCCCAATACTATCTATAATCAGTAGGCAAGTTTACAAAGAAAACTGTACTCATTGTACCCAGAGGGAATGGTTTTCCTTTGTTAATATCCCAGCAGCAACTAGGGAGTATTTTATAATTTATTTTTTTATCTTTACAGAATCCTAAAATCAATATCATAAAAGGAACATTTGTTAACTATAATAAAATAAACATTTGTTAACTAGGATACACACATTATTTTTCTTAGGTGTTATAAGGAATGCAAACATAAGGTAATGCTACTGCCCACGGGAAGCATATAACCTCTTTGAAGAGGTTGCCAGATAAACAGATTTGGATGTTCTATGAAAAAGAAGATAAATCCTCAATATGGAGGGGCCAGAAAGAACTTTGTGGAGAAAAACAGAATTCTTTTCCTTGTAAACTGGCTCACTTTCAGGAACCAGCTGATTTCACAGATCAGGCTAGCCCCAGATAATGTCACTACCTCCCAAGGGCAGCAGTGGAGTTGATTTTACTCAGGATGGCCTCCTCCAAAGAGCACTTGGGATGATGATAACAGTTGATTTTAGCCTTAGGAGTTTGTATGTGTACCTGTGTGTTTGTATGAATCTGTGTGTGTGTGTGTAAGGGAGTAGCAAAGGAAGGAGAAACTTACGTGTGGCTGTCGTTTGTGAACTTCCTTGAAAGCAGCCACAGAAGGCAGAGTGTCTACAAAGCAATTTCTTTCCTAAAGTTGTAAATTGTTGTGGGGATATTTGTGAAAAATCAATGGTGATGTACAAACAACAAAATGCTTGAAGTGGAGCTTCGGGGATGAGTAAGCCTCTCTAGCCACTTGTCCTTTCATTGTGGCCAAACACCACGTAATCTTTTTAGAATCCTTCATTGGCCAGAAGGCACAATCTCTGACCCTGGCTGAGTCTATTTGCTCGTGGCTAAATCTGGGTAGATTGACTATATTGATATTTACTTGTTCTCATTCTGTGAGATAACAAAAGAGTAGCTATTTCAAGGTTCCCACTCTGAGAGGGAATTAGGGTCCATGATAACATGAAACCCTTTTACTACCCTTCATTATAATAAAATACAGGAGACAGAAACTGTTCTCCATTTTTTTCAAATGGGGGAGAAACCAAGGAACTTGCTAAACCTAACTCTTAATGTCAGAGCTGGAATGAGAAGTCTAATCTTCTGACTCCCAAACAGCTTGATTCACTAGGGTATGTTGCCTCCCTTTGAGCATAAAATAAAAATAGCCCAACTTAATCAAACTATACTTGCCAAGTTCTAGTCTATAGGGAACTTTTAGTTTTATAGCCAAGAATAACACACACTTGATGCTAGAAAATTTTAATAGCAGTATTGGGACAACCTATACCACAGCTTCACAATAGATCACAAAAGCCTGTGGGTATATCTGCCTATTAAAAGTGGGATGAGAGAAGGAGAGCCGCCCACACTGGAAAATAAATGTATGGTCACTTCACCCTGTTTCAAAATACCTCTTATTTTGTTTTTAAAAAGAAATATAATTTGCAATGTTTTCCTTTCCCTGCTAGTCTTCTTATCATACTAAATTAGAACTACCAAGTAAGGCCTACTACATCTTTTCTCTGCTTTTCAGAGATAAATATTTACTGCATGAGTGAAGAGATGAATTAATAGCATTAATGATATTTAAGGCAAAATAATCATTCATATCAGTTATGGATATCTAGTAGGAAGCAGTAAGTATATAGCCAAATTGAATTCAACAATAATGTTAATTTAATTATTAATTCTATGAACTAGGTATTTTATTGGTGCTATGTCACAAATAAAATGTGAATTGTGTGATCAAATCACTGATTCATCGTCCTACAGCTAATGAAAGGAGGAAGAAGGATTTGAATCTAAAGCAGAGCTTCTATGATCTACTTATAGTGTGGTACACAAATAGTCATGGTAAGTGCTAATCACCTGTGAGTGTCTCAGCTGAAACCCTTTACACTGACTACAAAATAGGCCAACTCTTTACCTCCCTTATTCAACTGTGTCACTAGGCCCACAGGTTTCTTTTTCAGAGGGACCTTGGCTTGATTTCATTTAGAGTATGGAAAGATATTTATTGAAAAGTTAACAATTAAGCAACCTATAGATGAATTACAGAATTTCAGAGGAAACTTTGTAAAAGTGAGCATTTCAACATTGCTTATTGTTTCTAAGAGAAGGTTGAACTGATATTTTGGGGGTAGTCCAGGGACAGGGCAGCAATGTGAGAGCCTTACTTAGGTGTGGGTTCTTCATAAAAGGCAACTTTTTTTTTTTTTTTTTTTTTTAACTGAACAACTGTTTTCCCTGGGTTACAGAAGAGTCCTCAGCTCTCAGTGTAATACTACCCTGACCTTGGAGTCTGTATTACCTCTCAAGAGCAGGTTGGAGAGCCTTTCCTCAAGCATTCTGTTCACATTGGCTTAGTGAGGCAGTTTAATTTTGCCTGCCTCTCCCAACCACCCACTTCCATTAAAAATAAATAGTGAGCAGGAAGAGTCAAATGTACTAGGATCACAATGAAAAGAAGGGTCACCTTCATTTTCTTTCTTTCATCCTGGTAAAGGTGTGTTCTCTGTACTAAAGTGGGTTTGTCCTGGGGCTGCTTGGTTTCTTCTAGATGGGAGCGCTGAAGGAAGAAAGGGCACTTTAGAACACAGAATTGTTCATTTAACTAAGAAAGAAACACGGAGAAGAAAAAGATCAATGTGAAGTTTGATCTAAGTTGGATTTGTTTTAGAAAAATTCCTTCTGTTTTGTTTTAGCCCCTTTTTCTTGTTTAGTACATAAGCTATTCTGAAAGCTACCAGGCAAACTGATTTGGCTCTAGCAACTCTGATCCAGGACAAAAATCCCAAGAAAATGTCATTGTGTGGCATGACAAGGTCTGAGGGCAGTAGGATCAGGGGTGAAGAGGTGCCCTGAGACATGCAGGGACAGAGGGTGACACAAACCAAAGATGAAACAGAGGCTAAACCGACAGAGGCTGAAGCTACAGCATATTGATTCTGTTCTAGTGTAAAACTCCTTGTGGAGGTCACACTTTGGATGGAAATCTGAACACTGCCCATTCCACCATCCTCCCTCTCGTGTTTGAAAAAGAAGGAAATAGGATGGGCCTGCAGCCCCATCATAACCACTTCCCACAGAGCACCACAAACTCCATTATTAGTGTGATTCCAGAAATATGCATGATCCTTTTCTGCAGCTTCTAACTTGACAAGTGTGATCCACAGATCTTTAAAGAATTCTGTTCTGCTAAATATTCAAGAGGGTGTCTGACAGAATGAAGGAAGGGAAATTAAGGAGAGACAAAAAGAGCCAGGCAAGAGAGATGAAACATACAGTTATTGGAATTTACAAAATAGGAAATAGCTATGCATACCAAAGGTTTTAGTGTAACTTATTGAGAAAAATTAATCTACCATATCAATTATTTCATTTTATTGTTATGTCCCTCAAAGTGTAATATTTCAGGGAAAAAAAATCAGCTTAGGACAACATGAATTTCTTATTTCTTTAATTTTATGTTATTTAAAACATTTTTTGGATAAGGTATTTCTGTTTCTCAGTGAGAGGAAAGCCCCACCCCTTTTTTCATGGTGTGATGATTCTAGTCCAAATGCAATGAGTTTCTGGGAATGGCAAGTGAGACACTTGTTGCCATGGTGATTGTTAATAGTTCTGACTCAGATATAGTGTTGCTATAGCAACTGCATTGAAGCCCTTGGGAGGTGGTGCAGTCTTTTAGTTTTTTTTTTTTTTTTTAATCAGCAGAAAGAGGCTAGGAAGAACCATTTTAGTAGCTTCTTGCTATACTGTGGTGACGAAGCTTTCAAGGCTATTTCATCCAGATGAAAGATCGTCCTGTTCCTGCACTGATGGAGCAGATACGTTACACTGCAGGATAAATATAGTTCCATATATCATAGTAGCAAGCACATTATCTGCCTGTTAATGAATTCTAATATTCTGACTGTAATGGTTTTTAATAACACAGACAGTCTCAAGTGAATATTTTGAAGAATCTTTAATGTTACTGGCAAAAGCCAAAGGTTGAAGATTGAATAGGCCAAAATCCTCAAGATGTAGATAGTTTCAGCTTACATGTACCCCTGTAAGGGTGGGGCACATTGCTAACAAAGCATTTGGAAGATCTGTTTTGAATGGTCTATGTTTGGCCCTCTAGACTGTATGCTTGTATATACAAGCACTCTTACCTCATTCTTGAGGTAGTGCTTGGCATGTAGAAGCATCTCATAAATATTATGAATATAAAGAATCAACTTGTCAGGCACTGGATAGTCATGTTTTTTTTCCTTAAGACTACTCATATAATTTTGCATTATTCAAGACCTCTGCTACATTCTGTTGTACTTAGAAATGAATGTGTTAATTAGGTCCATGTTCTTAAAAAACTGCTAACTTAGTACAATTTTCTACTGTCAGGGCCTAGTCCTACTTTCTAGTGTGACCTATCCGGGATCTGACCTCCCCAGAGTCCTCAGGCTTTCATCCAGGTGTGTGGAGTGTAAATGCAGCCCCTCTGTGTAGCTGCTTCTCTTCTCTAGGCAGTAGAGTAGAGCAAGTGCCTAAAAATATTCTTATCACTGAAACAGTAGTTCAAAGTGATGGCACAGCACCACTGGCTGAGCCCTGAGAATGGCTTCTCCCATATTGAGGCCACTCTCAGCTGCCCCTTATGTTTGTTTCCTCCCACAGACTCTTGGGCTAAGATGATTTACCCCTTCCATTGTGAAGTTTCCTTGGAGGCTATGACAGTGCCTTCTTTGCATGTATCATGGTGCCTAACATGGTGGTTTCATATAGTCAGAATCCAGTAAAACCAAGTTAAATAAAATGGAAGCAATTGAAATGCTTCCTTCTAAGGCAGCTTGCCTTCTGATTGGATTTTTTCTTCTTGCCTCTGAAGTTAGCGCCTAGTTAACATAGGTGCTGAGCTAACACCACCCTTTGGGTGAGAAGAAAGGAATTAGAGAAGGTCTCTGTAACATGATGCTTTGAAATTCTCAGGTATTACAACCCATAGAAGCAGCTGCTTATTCTGCCTATTTAAGGGACCAGACCTGATGCTGTGAATATAGTAAATATTTGTGAAATGAGTGATTATCTTTTTCTGGGATTTGTAAGCCTTATCTATGGATTAGTGATTTCAGAAAGTAGTCTAAGTTTTCTCTCTTCATAATGCACCCTGCACAGCTGGAAGTTGTAACAGAATGTGGGGTATATGCTAATGAACAATCTACCCCTCATTAGGCTAATATTGAAGACAGTTATTTCCTTAAATATTTTTGTTTTTTTGCAACCAGCTTACCATGTCTTCTTTTCTCGGTATTATTAGGCTGTGCTTTAGATGTTTGAAAATGCCTGAAACCTCTCACTTTTTGGTATTTCTTCCTTTCTAATCCATTTCTAAAATTTTCAAGGACTTGACAGTAGGCTACTTTTTCTTTACTTTTTCTTTTCCTTAGTTGAAAACTTTTAAACACACATGGAAAGTTGGCTTGAAATATATATACGCATATATATTTTAACAAGCTTCCTTTAAAATAGTCTTCTAAAACAGCATCTTGATAATGGCATCTAAAAAAGCTCTGTCATGTCTTTCTGCAAATATACCCATGAAGGTGAGTAAAAGGTGAAAATTCACAGTAACAAACTGATGGTTTGGCATGAATTTATTGCTGGCATCTGAGGGGCTTTTCATTAACTATAAGGTCTTTGAAACTGGATTGAAAAACATAATTAGTGGCTTATCTACTATGTTCCACTGCAAGTATTTAGGAAGACCTTCCTCTTCCCATCTTCAGCTCTCACAATCTGTCCCTTGGTTCATAGAAACTATCTCTGTTTCAAATAAAAACATGGATGGTTACCCCGTCACCACCTGTCTGCTCTTTGGGGAGTACCCATCATGCTGTGTTCTCCCCTGTTCTTTTTCCTTGTTTGCAATCAAGACCACTCTTTTACAAAAACAAACAAACAAACAAAAAACCCCATCTTTTTTTATTGCACTATAAAACACATAACAGAGTTTCCCATCTTAAGACCATTTTTAGGTATACATTTTAGTAAAGTATATTCACATTGTCATGAAAGCCTACCTTTCTAAGACCCTCTCTGACAGCAAAAATGAAGGGAGAAGTAATGAGTGGGTGGGTGTGGAGGGAACATGGCATTGTAGTAACTGCAGTGTCCTCAACTCCCAACTAAAATACAGTTGAGAAGAGAGACAGAGGCTCTCTTGTCCTCCTGTTTGTCAGACAGCCGCTTCTTCTAGTGCAGCGCCAGCCGCATCCCCGAGGCACCATGGTGAAGGTGAAGGTTGGAATAAATGGCTTTGGTCATATTGGGCGCCTGGTCACCAGGGCTGCTTTTAACTCTGGCAAAGTGGATATTGTCACCATCAATAACCCCTTCATTGACCTCAACTACATGGTCTACATGTTCCAGTATGATTCCACCCATGGCAAATTCCATGGCACTGTCAATGCTGAGAATGGGAAGGTTGTCATCAATGGAAATCCCATAACCATCTTCCAGGAGCGAGATCCCACCAAAATCAAATGGGGTGAGGCAGGCGCAGAGTATGTTGTGGAGTCCACTGGTGTCTTCACCACCATGGAGAAGGCTGGGGCTCAC
>CAUYPK010062691.1:0-15606 GCA_963574355.1 Loris lydekkerianus | reverse complement strand
TCTATTCCTTTCACAGTAGTGCCAAAGAAGATGAAATATTTGGGAGTATACCTAACTAAGGACGTGAAAGATCTCTATAAAGAGAACTATGAAACTTTAAGAAAAGTAATAGCTGAAGATGTAAACAAATGGAAAAACATACCATGCTCATGGCTGGGAAGAATCAACTTTGTTAATGTCTATACTACCCAAAGCAATATATAATTTTAATGCAATTCCTATCAAAGCTCCATTGTCATATTTTAAAGATCTTGAAAAAATAATACTTCGTTTTATATGGAATCAGAAAAAACCTCGAATAGCCAAAACATTACTCAGCAATAAAAACACAGCAGGAAGAATCACGCTGCCAGACCTGAGACTGTACTATAAATTGATAGTGATCAAAACAGCATGGTATTGGCACACAAAATCAGAGAAGTAGATGTCTAGAACAGAATAGAGAACCAAGAGATTAATGCAGCCATTTACTGTTATTTGATCTGTGACAAGCCAATGAAAAACATTCAGTGGGGAAAAGATTCCCTGTTTAACAAATGGTGCTGAATGAGCTGGCTGGTGATCTGTAAAAGACTGAAACTGGACCCACACCTTTCACCATTAACTAAGATAGACTCTCACTGGATAAAAGATTTAAACTTAAGACATGAAACTATAAAAATACTTGAATAAAGTGCAGGGAAAACTCTTAAAGGAATCAGCCTGGGTGAATATTTTATGAGGAGGACTCCCCAGGCAATTGAAGCAGTATCAAAAATACACTACTGGGACCTGATCAAACTAAAAAGCTTCTGCACAGCCAAGAACATAGTAACTAAAGCAAGCAGAAAGCCCTCAGAATGGGAGAAAATATTTGCAGATTATACTAATAACCTGGTCTAATTCTGGCCTAATAACCAGAATCCACAGAAAACTCAAACATATTAGCAAGAAAAGAGCAGGTGATCCCATCTCAGGGTGGGCAAAGGACTTGAAGTGAAACTTCTCTAAAGAAGACAGAGGCACAGTCTACAGACACATGAAAAAAAGCTCATCATCCTTAATCATGACAGAAATGCAAATCAAAACTACTTTGAGATATCATCTAACCCCAGTAAGAGTAGCCCACATAACAAAATCCCCAAACCAGAGATGTTGGCGTGGATGTGGAGAAAAGGGCGCACTTCTACACTGCTGGTGGGAATGCCCACTAATACGTTCCTTCTCGAAGGATGTTTGGAGAATACTTAGAGATCTAAAAATAGACCTGCCATTCAAGCCTATAATTCCTTTACTAGGTTTATACCCAGAAGACCAAAAGTCACAATATAACAAAGACATCTGTACCAGAATGTTTATTGCAGCCTAATTCATAATTGCTAAGTCATGGAAGACACCCAAGTGCCCATCGACCCAGGAATGGACTAGCAAACTGTGGTACATGTATACCATGGAATATTATGCAGCCTTAAAGAAAGATGGAGACTTTATCTCTTTCATGTTTACATGGATGGAGCTGGAACATATTCTTCGCAAAGTATCTCAGGAATGGAAGAAAAAGTATTCAATGTACTCAGCCCTCCGATGAAGCTAATTTATAGCTTTCACATGAAGGCTATAACCCAACTGTAGCACAAGAATATGGGGAAAGGGCCAAGGAAGGGGAAGGGAGGGGTGAGGTTAGGGTGGAAGGAGGATAATGGGTGGGGCCACAGCTATGGTGCATCTTAGAATAGGTATAGGCGAAACTTACTAAATGCAGAATACAAATGTCTACGTAAATTAACTAAGAAAATGCCATGAAGGCTACACTGAACAGTTTGAAGAGATTATTTCAGATTGTATGCACATTGCACCAGCACATTGTACCCCTTGATTGCACTAATGTACACAGCTATGATTTAACAATTAAAAAATAAATAAATAAAAAGTAAAAATTAAGAAATAAAAATGGGTGATAGACAAGAAAAAAAAAAAAAAAAAACACTCAAAAAAAGAAGAAAATCCAAAAAGGAAAAAAATCAAGATAGATACAAGGTACCAAACTACCACAGTAGGAAATTTAAAAGCCAATAACTTGAGCTAACTTTCATACCCACTGATGGAATAAAAGTTTTCCTTATTTGTATGACTGAATTTCTCTCCTGGCTCCAGGTGAGGCTATTGGAGTAGTGAAGTTACGTAACTTGCAGATCTATGGAAATTTTGTTTCTTTGAGCCACAGAGGACAGAAATCTGTGCAAGGCTGCACAGAACACCCAGAATAGAATGTGTCTTACCAGAGCCCAAGGGCTGGTTTCTGCCAGGCTGGGAGAGAGCAGCTGGGCCATCTGGTGTGGACTCCACAGGAAGGGACCTTGCTAGAAACCCATGTACTTGGAATCCAATCATAGCTGCGCCAATGTCTAATTCTGTGCTCCGCTGAAAATTACTTAACTCACACTCTCCCCCTTACCATCTCTCAAATGAGAGGGTTGCACAAAATAACACCTATGGCCTTTCCAGCTTGAATGTCTGAGAACCATCACTCTCACTATTTTTCTGTTGTAATTTAATTTGGAATTCTGAGGTCTTGTTTATGAAGGTCTGTGAAGTTCTTGTCAAAGTTAGAAAATAACCAGTTTTACATGTTAACTGGATAAAATCCTCTATACATTTTTCCAGAAAGGGAATCTGATTCCCATGTGGTCATTAATTTATTTTTAATTAAAAGATCATACTAATCTGTTCTCTAATATTCTCCCCTTAAGAGTATCTCCCCTTGAGAGAAGTATGTAACTTTTGAATGAAACACAGACTTTAAATTATAAATGTAACCTCATCAATATTTTCCACTAGGCATATACAAAATTATCAAATATATAAAATGGAAAATGTTGGACAAAATGCTTATGGATACGAAGAGGAAACTTAGCTTATGTGGTTATGAAAAAAGTAACAAAAGAATATATAAGATCTGGCATTGTGTTTTATTTACTTTTTCTAAATAATCAGAATAGCATTTGATACCTAAACATCTACAGAAGAATTATATAAGCTTTTTATTTTGGCTGACTGTAAATTTATATTTTTGTACTATTTCCCACATTATACTGAAGTCTCGCCTTCCAGAAAGCCTCTGCCTTGTTGCTGGCCACTCGTGTTTGCTACATAAATGTGTAGTGTTCCTTGTGGAAGGATTTTAAATACTATCTACACTCTGGCTGTTTTTATATTTAGAAATATAGAATTCTGTAATGTATAAGTGGCTTTTAAGCATACACACAAGACTTCTTTTAAAAGAAATTTTATGAAAAACTTAATTTCCTTGTATCCATAGCACTTCCCACTGAACAAAACCTCACAGAGTTTGGACAAAAAGTCTGCTCCTTGACAAATATTTTTCAGGGACAATAACAGCTTTTCTGGTTATGCAAGACAATCTAAAACCACACTTACAAGATAAAGCAGTAGACCAAGAGAGTAACATTTTATACTCAGAAAAGGCATGGAAATTTAAACAGAGAACTTAAAAATAATAAGGCAAGAGGGATTCTTTTTCATATTTTTGTTTTATTGTGTTTTTGTTTTTTAACATAAAAAGCCCTTCTCCACAGTAAAAGCTGCTTTTTCCTCCAAGAGGTTTAGAACCATATAGAGATAGTTGTGTACCCAGGCACTCAAATAAGAGGGCAGCAGACATACATGTAATTGGTTGCTTTTTTCTTTGCCTCGGCAGCCTGTAAAAAATGTGAAAACGCTCCTGCTTCTGCCTAGCCATTAAAAGGCAGTGGCTGCACCATACTGTGATTTGGGAGCTGAAGAAAATGGCCAGAACTGACTGATATCTGATAAACAGTAACAGGAGTCAGTTTATTGCACCAATCGTTAAATAATGGTGCTGATTATAAGGCTGCTAACTGCAGATGCTGTAATTGTCTGTCATAAATCTTAGTCATTTGTGACAGGAGCACAATGAAAGGGAGCATCTGCTTGAGGGCAAATGACTTCTGATAAATATCAGCTCTACGAAAATGTACTTGGATGTGTCTCAATATTTTGGAGAACCATTCATGTTGCTTCCACAAATGTGAAGTTATTATTGGTTTGTATTGATTTTGCCACCCTTTTTTTTTTTTTTTTAAAGAGACAGAGAGTGACTCAAGGTTGAGTTGAATAGCATCTCAGCTCTTTATCTGATCTACTCATTTCTCTCAAATGCATGTTTGAGTGAAAAAAAAAATAATTGCACTTTTTTCAGTAGATTGCTGTTCAGAAACACAGCCTGGGAAATTCAATATGCCGCCTATAAAAAAAAAAAAAAAAAAAAGCCAACATTTGCTGAAGGGGGAAGACGCACATTTGGATTTTTACAAAGGTTATTTTTCAGAAAAGATTTTTAAGTCTTAAAATGCCAAGCTCCAATGAATTTTAACTACATGAAAGTGAATTTCATGTTCTCCAATTATGCCTGTAGAGAAATAGTATTCTCATATTCATTACAAAAATTATTCCAAAAAAAATTATTCAAATAATAAAAACTTTGCAACAAGTATTTCTTTAAGTTAAAAAAAAACTTGTGAAAGTTAGCATTACATACAACTAATATCCACATTTTAAAAAATAGCTGCTTGTTTCATATTAAACATTTAGTTGTTGCATCAAGTACAGCTTAGAAGAGGTACAAAGCAAAGAGACTGAGGAAGTTCAGTAGTGTGCTGAGCTCAAATTTTAAAACAGGATTTGAAGGTGGTGAGAGTTATTATTGATATGTGAAGGTTATATCTGTTTATAGCTATTTATGAGGCTCTTCCCAAATCTTTGCGTGTGAAGAAAAAGTTTTGTCATCTGTTCCATGCAATTGCTCAGTTTAAGAGTCCAGCCAAGTGGTCTGGGAGTGGCTTAAGATAACGGTCTGAGGGGAAGGGACCACACAATACAGAAGGGGCAATGATACTCAGGGAATCAAAGAACAACTTTCATGTGGCCACCCAGAGTCTTGTCTTCTGAACTGCTTTGCTTCTATTTATAGCTCAGCACCTCAGGCTGAAATACCTGGATAAAGTTGTCCATACATCCACAGAACAAAGACTCTGGGGACTGTCACAGTGACAGTATTTCCTGTTTCGCTGTCTTATTCACCAGGGGATATAGACATACTGTTTCTAAAAGGTCGACTTTTCCTCATGTCCTTGGACACAGAAAGACCTGAGATCTTCACACTAATCCCCAAAGGCTGTAATAATTATACAGACCCAAAGCTTCATGGTAGTAGTTCCCAGAGTGTAGACCCCATCTTTAATTAGATACTCCTTTGAAACAACGTCTCTCTAGTATTATTGTACAAAATAGCCTGGGAGATTATCTGAAATCGAGTACTCTATACTGATCCTAATTTTTAGAAAGGCAAATTTTGGCCAAAAGCAAGCAAACAAGCAAGCAAGCAAGCAAACAAATAAACAAAAAAAAGTGATTTTATTGATATATTTAAGAACTAGAAAAATAGATCCTAAATCTCAACTTTGTATAAAGACATAGGACAAAAGGACATATACAGAGAAGCAATATATTGTGGAGTTAGAGCAAACTGGAATTGATTTCCAGCATTATACGGCAGGCTTCTAATCTCATCCTGCTTTTTTACAGAGGCACTATTTCTGTTAATATTATGGTTGTAAGATGTCATGTCTATAAATTGTTTGATATAGTGCTCGACACAAAGGAGACATGCAATAAATAGCTATAGTCAATTCTAATATTAATATTGTATATTTATTAATTCATAGTACCATATGCATTAATAACAGTAATATAAAATTTGCATACTTATCTGAGCTTGCATTTGCATGTGATTTTAATTCTCTTGATTTTAATATTGTGATTTATTTCTTTCTTCTGGAAAAAAAATACTGTGAAACTTAGATAAATGGCAATTTTCTATTTTTTATGGTCCTATTTCCATGAAGAAGTAGAAATAAAGCAAATACATGTTAAATACACCTAGGTCCTATTGTACTTGGGTTGAAGATAACAACAAGAAAAATCACCCTAACATTCATCCTTGCTTTCACACAGCTTGCTGTATTGTTGGGTAGAGGAATTAGCATTTAATAGTGAACTGATTGTTTTGTGGTTATTAATGAATATAGTGCAATAGAAGGTCAGAAGCAATGAGAGTAATTAGCGAAGGTCTCAGAACTAGGCTTTTATGGCCCAGTGTGACTGGGATAGGTCCACTCTCCTGACGTCAGTGAGGCCAACAGCATGAGCAGAGACATGAGTGTGACATGTGGAGTACGTGACATATTCAGAAGATAACAGAAATAAAGCAGATGGCATGAGTTGGGGCACCGTAGGAATAAATGAAGCTGAACCGGTGGTGATAGTTGAAGTCCTAGTAGCAGTGTTCTTCTTACTTTTATTATCAGTAATAGCTGGCACTTACTAACTCTTGTGTGTCAGGCATTAAGCTAAGTTCTTTCATGCTTCACTTCAGTTAAGCCCAATAGCAAGCCCACAAGATAGGTGACGTTATTATTCTCACTATTCAGGTGAGGGCATTAAAGCTTAGCCAGTTTAAACAGAAGTCAGTGTGTGGTTAGGTCAGAGTGATGGTTAAGGATATCAACAATCACCACCTGTTTGAACTTGGGCCCTTGCTCATCCTTTGTGTTCCTGTTTCTTCACCAGTAAAATAGGGATAATAAGAGCACCCAGCTCAGGGTTATTGTGTGGCTCCAATGAGTTAAGTTTATATCTATGTCTATGTTCTATATCTATATCTGTATCTGTATCTATATCATTTATCTCCTTCAGATTACTGCTCAGTATATAAAGTGTTGCAGAAGTGTTTGCTGTTATTAAGTAAATAATACATGGAGTGCTGGCTTCAGCAGCACGTATACTAAAATTGGAATGATACAGAGAAGATTAGCATGGCCCCTGCACAAGGATGACATGCAAATTCATGAAGCGTTCCATATTTTCAGAGGAGACATTGTAATTGTTGAGTATAATGGTATCTGAACGCTTGTTTACATGACCTTATTATGTTGAGGTTCATACTTTTGAATGTATACCATTTTGAATTTGTAATGAAATGTGTTTTACTTTGTCAAGTGCTTTTAATAAAATTTTTTAGATGACAAGAATGGAGAAGCATAAATCCTATGTACTCAATTTTGATATAAGCACAATTAATAACAATTAGTGACAGTGGGGGTGGGAGAAGGGGAAAGCAGAGAGAGAAGGAGGAGGGAGGGGTGGGGAAAGGAAGAGCAGAGAGAGGGAAGGAGGGAGGGTGTGGGGCCTTGGTGGGTGCCACACCTTTTGGAGGCAAGACACGATTGCAAGAGGGACTTTACCTAACAAATGCAATCAGTGTAACCTGGTTTCTTGTACCTTCAATGAATTCCCAACAATAAATTAAAAAAAAAAAAAGAACTTTTGAAATGATTAAAAAAATGCAAATAACACATAGACATCAATTTTGTGGAAGACACAGGGAATCTTCATATGAATACTTTATATGTTGACTATCAAAGCTGAGAGAATAATATACATAAATAATGTATATTTATTATAGAAAGAGTGGGGAAAAATTTGAAATTTTTAATTACCCTATTTTTTATACATCATCATTTTGTTGTATTTTTTGAGAATGGAAACATACACATAATATATATATATATATATATATATATATATAGTCTTATAATCTGATTTTCTACTTAGACATTTTTAGAAGCATCTTACTATGTCAATAAATACAACTACTTTATAATTTTTAATGGTTATGTAATAATTTGATATATTGATGCAACGTACATAAACCAATCACCTACCTTTATAGGCTATTTCCAATTTATTTTTGCAATTATAAGCTATTCTGCAATGAATAATCTGTGAATTTATGGAATTATTTCCTTGGGATAATTTCAAAAAGTATAAATAATGAGAAAAAGTTATGCTTATATATCTGAAATATTATATATGCAATACATATATGTCACCAAATCACCTGTTAGAAATTTTCAACAATTTCCAGTTCCATCAGCAGTGTATGAAAATTCTCATTTCCGCATTTTTTAATCAGGGCCAACAGTGGTTATTGCCTTCCTTTTAAATATTTTCAAATGTGATCGGTGAAATGCCACATCACCTATCAAATTATTTGAAATTATTTTTTATTACTATTATTTTGAATGTACTTATTGAAAATTTATATTTTTGTAAATTTTCTGTCTGTTATTTCCCTCCAGTTTTTAAAAAACTTTGGTGTTTTATGAAAATGTTTTTATGATTGTGATGGTAACCCTTTATCTGACATATACGTACACATATCTGTGTAAGTATACTTTGGTTAGAGTTTGAATAGAAGGAGTAAATGAGCTTGGATCCATATGGAAGCCAATAAGGACACTTTCCAAAATTCATATCTGAGTGTCTTAATCCATTTTGTGCTGCTATAACAGAATATCCAAGAGTAGGTAATTTTAAAAGAACTGAGCATTATTTCTTATATTTCTAAAAGCTACGAAGTCCAAGTTTGAGGAGCCTCCATCTGGGAGGGCCCTCTTGCTGAGTCACCCCATGGTGGAAGGTGGGAAGGCAAGAAAGCATGAAAGAGAGAGGGAAAGAGAAAGTGGCTGAATGTGTCCTTCATCATGACCCCACTCCTGAGATAACTAACCCACTCCAAAGAAAACAGCAGAACCCTCATGACCTAATCGCCTCTTAAAGTCCCACTTCTCCACATCATTGAATTGGAGATTAATTGTTCAACACATGAACTTTGTGGGTACATTCAAACTATAGCAGTGAACCTACTCTACTTTTGCTTTTAAAACCTTTTGATAGTTTCCCTTTTCCATGGAGTAGAGTCTGTGTTTTGAAACTTGGCATGGCCTCTTTTACCAAGGACCCACCAATATGGGCTGTGTTCACATCTCAGGGCTGGGGTCATCACTGAGAAATGCTACACACATGTGGGCAATGACTTCACACAAAAAGCATGTGTGAGAAGAGATCACTGTTATTCCCCTGTAAGATGGCAGGCTACATCACACAGCCGAGGGAGCAGACTCAGAGAGGTCCCGTGAGAGGAATCTCCACTGGGCTGCAGGAGGTCAAGGGAAAGAGGAGAGATAGCTACCTCTAGATAGAGATCACTAGAGACAACTCTCCCATTCATCCACTTCATCCTGAAGCCTCAGCCCTGGATCAGGGGACCATTGAAATAGATCCTGACTCTAAGGAGATGCAAAAGCTTTGGGACTCCGGCAGACTGTCCAAGTTGCAGGTCATTCAGACTATAGTTGCTATGAATTTTAAAACACCACATGGAACCATTTGAATCTTTCTAGTATGCTGTAATATTTTTATAAATGTGGGAAAATAAATAAATAAACAAACCCTACGCGCTAGTTCTTCCTACCCAATAATACAGCAAGCTGGGTGAAAGTAAGGATGAATGTTAGGGTGATTTTTTTTTTTTTTTTTTTTTTTTTGTCACCTCCAGCTCAAGTACATTAAGACCTAGGTATGTTTAACATATGTTTGCTTTATGGCATGTGACCTACTTTCAGTTAACCATTATTGCCTCTTCCCTAGCCACTTTCTTAGGGTGACAGCTGATCGTGCACATCTTTTCATGTTCAGCAGTATCAGTCATGTTTGTGGCTGCATGTGAAACTTACATAGTGAGGTTCAGATCATGCTTTACTGCATGGATGTTCTTAAGAAAACGGTGCCACTAAGAAAGCTTTATAATTACGGCAAATATTTGGCAGCAGTGTGCATGATGACTGAAAGGAAATAGCCACTGTTAAAAGTCTGGCTAAGATATTGAAATTTTGTAGAGAGCACCATCTTGAAGGGTGGTGAGACCTGGAGGTAGGTCCCTGGAGGTGGGTAGTGGTAAGGGGGATAGAAGGAAGAAACAGAAGTGAGATAGATTAGTTGAAGAAAGAGTGGGAAAATTTAAAATGTATTCAAGGTTTTAATTTAGAAACAGATATTGGAGTCATCTGTGTCAAGCCATGGACTCACAAGGAGGAGTATCTAAAAATTTAGAAAAGAAGAAGAAGAAAGAGATGACAGAGGAGAAAGAGAAGAAAGATGAGTATTAGAAAAACCTCCACATCTGGGAGCAATGGAACAATGATAAAGTGTTGAAGAAAAGGAGAAAAAAGATGAATGGTTAATAAACTAAAAATTGTAGTACCCCAAAAGCTCAGGAAAGAGAGTTTCAGAGAATAAAGAACATGTCAAGGATTTAAAAAATTAGTCTATCCACTATCAAAGGACAAAAAAAAAAGAAAAAAAGAAAAAGAGAGAGATAAAAAGACTAAGAAAATTATCACTGGGTTTGGAAAGGAGGTCACCAGTAGTATCAAAGCACCAGAACAGTGGAAAGTCACCACACCAGGACCCAGTGGATCCAGTTCAAATTCCTGTGCTACTTACTGAATGTTCTTACTTTGGACAAATTTCTTAATTGCCTAGAAGTTCAGTTTCTTCTTTTATAAAATGGACATAATTTTGTTCTACTTATTTCATAGTTATTATGAGTTTCAAGTGTATTTATTATCACTGAACTATAAGCTCAAAAATAGTAAAAATGATAAATCATATATGTATATTTTATCTGAATAAAAATGTAAAAGAGGATGATGTCTATGAAAGTATTTTGCAAGCTAAGTTTTCAATGAATGTGATACATTTCCACTATTACAGTTGTAATCAGAGCCAGATGGAAGCAAAGGATAGGATGGTAATGAAAATAGAGATAAAGGATGAGAAGGAAAAAAAGAAATAATTGGGTAGCAGCTAGAAGAAGGGTGGGGTTTAATGAAGCATCTATTGACTTTCATGTGAAGGCAGGAAAACTCTGGTGATGGGTGAACATAGCAGGGATAACTTTCAAAGTGGAGGAGGGATGACTATAGGAATAGGGTCCAGGTAAACAAAGAGCCTGGTCTTGAGACTAAAGGCCATAAACCTTGTCCTCTGGGACAGGTGGTAAGATTGAAAACCAGATACAGAGACAGGGACTTGTGAAAATGAAGAAGAGATGAAGTGGCTCTTGTGGGACACTTCACCCATGCGCTTTAAGGACAAGAAAAGGCTATGAAAGAAGGGTTAGGGAGAAAGCTGTGGGATCTGGGAGGAAAAGATAAAAGATTATTTGAATTAATGCTGTGACATTATCTTCTGACATTATAAACTACAATATTCAATCCCTTTGGAACATTTTCAGAATCTAACATCCATGCTCTCCACTCTGCATAATCACTGGGCATCGGCTCAGTCCAAGCATCACAGTATGATGTAACAGGAAAAAGAATGATGCTTCTCCACAACAGAATTAAGTAGATAACAAATATGATAGCCTCATTTTCTGAAGGATGGAGTACATGGCTGGATAGAGGATTTGTACATATTTTTTAATTTTGAGGAGCCATTTGGGAGGTAACATCTGTACACTGAAACATTTGATTCTCCAGGACATTTTCATGGATTATAAGTTGAAAGGGAGCATCTATTTGAACATCAGGACTGTCTCAAATTTGAATCATATGGTCCATAAACATCTTTGGTGACTTCCATCTTCAATAACATGGGACTTACATTAGGATGTGAAATTGTAAGACAGAATTGAAATGAGCAAACATTGTGGCTCTGTTTCAGCACAGCTTGATTGGCTGCCCCTGAACAGTAGCTGCCTTCAGAAATGACTTGTCTTCTACAGTTCGCCACAGTTGCTACCACTCCCATTGATCTGTCAGATACCAAAGTCAAGAATTAGTTATCATTCAAAATCCTGTAGGCTCTCTTACTTGTCTGAAAATAAAAAATAAGTTCTCTAGTCTCATGACTCTATGAAAAGTGAAATAAGGAAAGAATGAGAGATTTACATAGTTTAATTCTTTTCCTACATTCATGACTGTGGTAGGTATCTGAGCTTGGGAATCAATCCTGTACATGCGTATTATCAAAGTCAATGTGATGACATGTGGTATATTAAGATCAGTCCTGAGGTATGCCAACCAATTACTAAATGTAGATAAAACAGGGATATTTGTGAGTATTGAACTTTGGACACATTATAGACTGTTCAAATTTATCTTACTATTTCTTATACACTTATATTCTATGTAGTTTTTTTGTAAACCACTTTATTAAGGTCAGATTGGCACACAAAAAGCTGTACACACTTAATGTATACAACTTGATGATTTAGATATAAATATAAACTCATGAAATCATCAACACAATCAAGGAGGTAAACTTACTTATCACCTCCATATGTCTCCTTATGCCCTCTTTGCTTTTGTACGTGTGATAAGAACACTGAAGTTCTGCCATCGCAGCAAAGTTCTAAAGCTTACAATACGTAAGTACGTATTACAGTACGGTTAACTATGGGCACCCTGCCCTGCTGTCATTCTTGTCTTGCATAACTGAAACTTTTTAACCTTGGAGGAATACCTCTCTGTTTCCTCCTTGCCGCTGGGTTCTGACAACCATCATTCTCCTCTTTGCTTCTATAAGTTTGACTGTTTTAGATTATCCTGTAGTGGGATCAGGCAGTATTTGTCCTTCTGTGTCTAGCTTATTTCACTTCAGTATTGGGTTCATCAATACTGTCACAGATGGCAGAATTTCATTCTTTTTTAAAGGATAAATAATATCATATATATATATACACATTTTCTTTATCCATTCATCTGTCAGGGGCATTTAGGTTGCTTTCTAGTCGGGACTAGTGGTAATAATGCTAAAAACCACATATCTGATAAAACATATAAGAAACATTAAAACTCAATAGCAAAAACACAAATGACTCATCTGAAAATGAGCAAAGAATCTGAATAGACATTTCTTCAAAGAAGTAATACAAGAGGCCAGTATCTATATGAGAAAATACTCAACATCACTAATCATCAGAGAAATGCAAATCAAAACCACAATGAGCAACCTTACCCCAGTTAGAATGGCTGCTATTAAAAAGACAAAAATAGTAGATGCTAGTGAGAATGTGGAGAAAAGGGACCTTTCACAAGCTGTGTGGTTGGTGGGAATTTAAATTGGCATAGCCAGTATAGCAGACAGTATAGAGGTTCCTCAAAAAATTATAATAAAAAAAACTAACTACCATGTCATCCAGCAATCCCTCTTCTGAGTATATACTCCCAAAAATTGAAATCAGAAGTTTGAAGCAGTGCCTAATACAGTATCATAAGCAGAGAGAAACATGATGTTAGAGTCAGCGTAAGGGGAGCATCTTTGGGATTGTGTCCTAGTGAAATATTACTTGCCCTGTGTGGAAGGAAGGTTGAGACTCCTGCTGGGCAGATGGTGGAGCCATGACTGCACAGTCAGTTTAGGCGGCACTGAAAAGTCATATGTGATTGAACATTTTCTACAAATCTGTATTTTTTTCTTAATTTAACTTTTATTAAAGTCAAACACATACATAGTTTAAAAAGTCAAATGGTATTATAAGATTCATCCTGAAAACTATGTCTATGGAGTCTCCTTTGCCACCCTGTTCTTCCTCCCCTGAAGTCAACATTTTTGTTAAATGAATAATTGGTGTCTGTGTTATGATAACATACATTTTGTTCATAATTAAACTGTGTGGCATGTTATCTTCATGCTGTTGCTTCTAAACTTTGTTTTCTGTGGACTTAGTTATTGTCTTGTATTTTTTTAGGTTTTCTTTCTTAAATCATCATTTGGAACTACACGATATGGTCAAGCATGCTAGATAATCTATGAGTTCATTTTTTCCTGGGGACATCCTTCCTGCAGCCTTCCTTCTGCTCCAGTTGAATTCATTGCTCTCTGGGCTACTACCTAAGCATCATCTTGAGATTTCCCCACAGCCATAGTTCTGGGAATTGACTTCACTTCTCTCTGGGGTTGGATCTCATGTCTATTTTTTCCCCCTTTATACTTACAGTGGTAAACATTTATCTTAAGAGTTTCCTGAGAAAGTAAAAGAGATCATTACTTTTGAATCCTCATAGGTCTGAAAACGTCTATGATCCACCTTGTCTAAGTGCAGAACTCTGTTGTTGAAGTGATATTCCTTCTTTTCTAGTAGCATTGCTCCATTGTGTTCTAATTTTGAATATGCTTGTTGAGATCTATGAAGCCATTTTTCTTGCCAATCCTTAATAAATGACTATCTTTTTTCCCCTTCAGGTTTTCTCTTTATCCCCAAAGTTTTAAAATATCACAATGATGGGTCTGACATACAACTTTTGTTATCCACTTTGGAGTCTATAAATCTAAGTTCTTTAGTCATTGGGAAAATATTGTTGGTTAATTCCTGGTAATTGGGGATGGGTGACTATTATAAGAGGGACTTTACCTAATAAATGCAATCAGTGTAATCTGGTTCTTTGAAACCTCTATGAATGCCAAACGACAAAAAAGAAAAAGAAATGAGTTTCTAGTTTATTCCTATCTCATCAGTAAAAACAAATTGAAAATATATACCCAGAGGTGATGAATTTACGGTTAAATTAGCAAACTTGAAAATTGATGATAGCCTTGTCATATGAGGGCTGTTTGGAAAGTATCCAGGCACATATTTCTCTATTTTTCATATTACATGGCTTTGAATGTGCATTAAAAATGATAGAAATATTTCAAGTTAATTTTATTTTATAATCAATTAATATAATAATAATAATGCTTTATTCCAAGTTAAATTTTCCAAACAAAGAAATATTTATTTATATATTAAGAACTAGATTGTCATGTCAACCTTACTTATAATTACTAAAAAGTTAAAACAAATTAAATATCCAACATCAAGAGAATGGTTTAGTACATATGGTTCATTTACTAAAGGTATATTGTTCATTTGTTCAGAATCATTATAAATGTTTTGCTTCTGTATATTAACTATTTGTAAAATAAGTGAAAAACAGATATTCAGTACGACTGCAAATTTGTAAATTATGATGTGGTGCCTGTGGCTCAAGGAGTAGGATGCCGGCCCCATATGCCAGAGGTGGCGTGTTCAAACCCGGTCCAGGCCAAAAAAACTGCAACACACACACACACACACATACACACACACAAATTGTAAATTATCCACTCATGAGTAGAAGAAAATAGAGAATTAAGAATTTCATTGGTATAGGTTACAAGACTGGTGGACAAATATTTTTGTTTATATTTTGATTTTAATATTATGATCATTTTATGCAGTAAATAGTAGTTTTAAATAATAGATTTTGTTGAAATTACTTATATTGATACTATTTGTGTAAAGCAAATAGCAATTTATTTATTTATTTATTTTTTACAGGTTTTTTTTTTTTTATTGTTAAAGCATAGCTGTGTACATTAGTGCAGATGGTTTCCAGTAAGAGTAGCCCACATAACAAAATCCCAAAACCAGATATGTTGGTGTGGATGTGGAGAAAAGGGCACACTTCTACACTGCTGGTGGGAATGCCCACTAATACGTTCCTTCTGGAAGGCTGTTTGGAGAATACTTAGAGACCTAAAAATAGACCTGCCATTCAATCCTATAATTCCTTTACTAGGTTTATACCCAGAAGACCAAAAGTCACAATATAACAAAGACATCTGTACCAGAATGTTTATTTCAGCCCAATTCAT
>CAUYPK010062688.1:0-24553 GCA_963574355.1 Loris lydekkerianus | reverse complement strand
CCCCACAATTTAAACGATCGGCAGAAATTGTCACGTTTTGAGGTTTCTTCTTCATTGCTTTTGTGCAGCCAAAACGATCCTTTTTTGGATCAGATCATCACGTGTGATGAAGAGTGGATTCTCTACAACAATAGGAAATATTCAGGACAGTGGTTGGACACCGATGAGCCACCCAGGCACTTCCCAAAGGCGAAACCCCACCAAAAACAGATCATGGTTACTGTATGGTGGTCAGCGGCTGGTGTGATTCACTACAACTTTCTGCAACCAGGCCAAACCATCACAGCAGAGTCCTATTGTGAGGAAATTGATGAAATGTACCGAAAATTGCATCAGCAGCAGCCAGCACTGGTCAACAGAAGAGGTCCAATCCTGCTCCACGACAACGCCCGGCCGCACGTCTCACAAATCACCGTCTGAAAATTAAAGGAATTGAGCGTCAAAGTTCTGCCCCACCCACCATACTCCCCAGACCTCTCGCCAACCGACTACCATCTTTTCAAGCACTTCGAAAACTTTCTCACTGGTAGAACCTTTGCCAATCAGGACCTAGCAAAAACGGCCTTCGTTGACTTCATCGAATCCCAAGCACCCAATTTTTACATTTTGTGGTTTCAATGTAGACCCTTAAAAATTAAGATTGATCTAGATATCCTTGAAATCAGAAATGTTCTGTCTTAAAGTCAGGAATGTTCAGTCTTTTCCTTTTTTCACTTGCTATCTACTGTTCCTCTACTGAAGAACTCTATATTCAAGAAAATAGTGTGAATATCTATTGTAGAGACTATATATCTCTGCTGAGTTTTTTTCTGCCTTTCCTGTTCTCCATTCCCCTCCAGGGCCTTTCCCCATGAATCTTAGCTACAAGTTAATTGTTTGGTCTAGTTCGTCATTTCATCAAGAGTATTATTTATCCCTGCACAAAACAACATTAATGTTTTGGATAAAGTCTTTTTTTTTTTTTTTTAGGTTTTATTTCTTTCCCATTGTGTGTCTGTTCTGAGACCATCTCTTGCTGCCTGATATACTTCCGGTCTATACAGGTTCTAAAATTATCTCAGGAGTACTCAAGCCTGGCTGTTGCTCAACCTCATGTTTACCGCTATAGACTAGATAATCCTCTCTATTTTATGTCTTTTTACTTTGACCAAATAGTATCTTGATTTCAGCACATTCACGTGCTTAAAATTTTTTTCAGTCATTATGTAAAAGTGAATTTGGAATTCATGGTGCTCATTACTAAATAACATAAATATATTAAATCCATTATGTACAGGTTTCTATTATATACAATTTAGAGACAATTTTATCAGTAGAACAATTAGAGTGCAAAGTTGTGGCCAAAGAAAGGCCTATTAAGAAAGGGGTTGAATTAAGAAAAGTTGATTTGCTGCAAGTTTTTGTCTTCTTATAAATATTGCCATATAGAAAATGAAGAACTAAAAAGCCATTTCCCCTACCAAATACATAAACATATTTTCAATACTTAATATGATTTGGTATTAGTGGAAAAACCAGTACAAAGGAATGGATAGCATTAGAAGACACTGTTATATATACAAAATATTAAGTAATGAAGGAATCATCATATACCTTTCAGAAAGGATTGAATTATTAAATATATTATGTTGAAAAAGCTATTCCACTTTCTTTTGGAGGCATCAATTAATACTGTTTTCTATTCAACATGCAAAGATATGTACCACATGAAATTAAAAGGTACTGTGAAAAATGAGATATTGAAAAAAACACTAGAGTAAAATTCAACCTTTATTTAGGCAACAAAGTATTTTATATAATCAGTTCTGGTTGAGATACAAGTAAGATGACACAGTTTCAAAAAGCTCAAAAACTGAAAAATCCTGACCTTACTTACAACTTTGACCTCATCTATTTGGATGCCAACAGAAATGTGCTAAAAAAGGTAAGTGCTTATTTGGGCAGGTCAAGTGAAAAGAGAAGGAAAAATGGAGGTACAATAAATTAAAGCAGAAAGAGAAAAAATCTATGTCTAAACATAATTCCTCTTAAAAGTTCTAAAAGTTCAGGAAAAAATATTTCCATCCAAGTTAACCAAGGGTGCCTCAAAGTTTTTGCCTAACAAAATCTGCAAATTATTTGTATGCTTTTGCCAGCAGCCCTAAGCACTTAAAGGCATGTTTTTTTAATATTACACCTGTCATTTCTGAGTAATTTATTTTGAGCTAAAGAATAAATTTTGAACATATCAGGCATTTTGGGGAAATACAGCAATAAGGACCACTGTAATGAGTATAGGATAGGACTGACCTACTTTTGCTAAGCAGAAACTTTACTTTTTGCACATAGTTGAATTTGTTACTTGCAGAGTTTTGTCAAACAAGCCATGTGCTTTTCCAGGGCTAGAGTCCAAGTAAATTTACACAACATAACAAAAAGAAGCATTCTTGACAAAACCTTGAATTGAACTCTTGGTAACTGCTTCCTAAGTTAAAGTTTTCCAAACTGTAAGTTCAGACTCATTAGTCTATTATGAAATCTATCCAAAAGTGGTGAATTTCAGCCATTACTTTTCTAAAAATAAAGAACTATAAAGGAGAATAAAATATACACACACATTCTCTCTCTCTCTCTCGCTCTCTCTCGGATAATTATAAGAGTATCTGGCACAAAAGTTAAGCTCTAATAATCATAGGTCATCAATATTATTACTAAATGGGAAAGACAGTGACATAAGAATCAGAAATGTCTAATATTTCCCCCAAAGCCTTTTTATATTTCAGTTTTTACCTTATTTTAATATGAAGCCATAAATATAAAATCAATTTGATATAAACATTGCCTTCTATTATTGATATAAATACAAAAATTAAATATAGATGCTTGTTTAAGCCATTACATTAAGAATATGTAAACCCTCCAAAATTTTTGAGTTACTTATGATGATTTGAGCCATACTATGTATATCTTGCCCTATCATGATAAAACTTCAATATTAGTAACTAAGCATTTTTTCTAAGCCAGATATTGTTTCAAAGATTTTAAATCTAAAAATATCATTTAATTATTATAAAATCCACACGGTAGATAATTTATCCTTATTTTTTAGATAGATATGTGACCAGACAAAGAGGGTCCAGCCACTTGTCACTGTCAGCCAATATGCAGAGACAGGGATAGGTCCATCAAACTTTGTCAAAAGACCAGGATTCTGGAGACCAATGAGACTAGACTCTCCAAAACTCTTCTGTTCTTCCATTTCCAATATTACAGTTTTATCCATTTGAGTTCAAAGTGAAGACATATTAACCCTTATCTTAAACAATAATCAGCAGAACCCATGACTCTTAAACAATTAATAACATTCTATTTAAAAGTTAATCTCCTAAATCAATCCACCTAAACTACTCAGGATAGGCATCTTTAGGGTGGAATCAAAATTTACAAAACAATAAAAATGGGAGACAGGGGTGAAGGTCAGTCAAGACCTAAAGCAACCAGACCATCGGCGTCATTCCTGCCCTAGCCTGAAGGACTCCATCTTATTCTCACTACATGTGCTTTCATTCCCCATTCCTACAACTACAAATACATCTGAAATAGATTTTAAATGAAAATAATGACTATGCTTTATTGCGCTTGTCCTGGAATTAAATTTATTTGGGTAGAGGATAGGTTTAAAGTTGCACTGAGAACACATGTAGCACAGTTAATAAAAGACAACAAGGGGCACACTCAGTGATGTCTGAGAACAATATGCTTCTCATCCCAACAGCTGAAGCTTCTAACCCTCGTTTACACATTCATGTAGTCCCTTGATCTAGCTTGAGTTCACTGGTTTTTCTCAGGGGATAAAGCTATTAATAGATGCAGGAATGATGTAATTTAAACAACTTGACTGCTGGAGGGGTGGCAAGGAAGATGTCACTGAAGCCATTCTACTTTCTTTCCCTTGAGTTTGTCAGGTGTTTCCTTCCAAAGTCCTGAGGATAATCTGGTTACCAGGTGGAATGTATGTAGGTTTCATGAAGCAGGGAAGGGGCTTCATCTTAAGCAATTCAGAGTGTGGCATAGTGTAGCTCAGGAGGTGGCTATAGTTGTCATACAGAGATCAAAGGTCATCTGCTAGAGGCCTTGAAAAGGTCAGGAAGGCATCTTAGATAGAGGGTCCAAGACCAGCTGAGTAAGTTCCTTAGTCTGGGTGGGTCTGTTACTGGGATGCAGGATCTGGAAGATATATCTCAAAAACTATTCCAGGGTAAAGAAGTAAACAGAGACTCATTCTGGCTTCCTTCCACTGGCAGGGATGGAGTTAGGGTGGTATCCAGGGTAAAAAAGTGAAACCACTTAGCAGTCACCTATAAAATCTATAAGTTCTGGGTTTCAAGGCTTTCAAGGCTAAGGTTTGTATGATGAGAACATTAGTATTCTTATTTATGGCCTTTGCACAGTTCTTAAGATAATATTAAGTTTTAAGAGTCTGTATAGAATTGATCCAAAGTTCTGAACAATTCAAGTGAATATTCCTGAAAATCAGTTGAGTGTGGGGCCACTTGTGAGACCATGTTGCAGCCACACCGCTTACTGGGGAATTTTTATTTAGGTTCCAATTTCTCCTAAGGTATCTGTAGAAACAGCAGATAGTATTTAATACTGCATAGATTTTTCCCAGTGTAGCCAAGAGGCGATCTTTGTTGAGCCTTAGGCTTTTGCACTTTCTTTCCCATCAGTCTTAGAGTCAGAGACAATTCTAATCAAACTTCTTTTGACATATAGTATGTGGATGGGGACAAATATTCTCAGCAGGCTTTTGCAATGTTACTTCTGTGACAGTCATTCCAAAATATGTCAGAGACATGTACTTTGGAGTAAATATTTTTAACTTTTTTTTCAGTGCCTACTTTGAAATTAAAAGATTTTATACATTAAAACTCAATATGCTATTTCAGGGTGAAAAAGCAGGAAGAAAAAAAAATCAGAGAAAATTTAACTACTGTCTATAATTCCACATTATTTGTCCAGTTTCTTAGTCCTGTTAACAGATCAGATTAGTTAAAAAGTTATGTCTCATTTTATGAGCTGGCATTGAAGACAAGGCTGGAATCTAATAGGCCACAGTTTATTTTTTGAATCATATTTTTCTGTCTCTAATTTCCGATTTTACTAAAAATAGGTTATAGCAGAGTCCATGTAATTGCCAAAATAAACTGTACTTTCAGTATACTGGGTCTGATTATTTGCATAAAGTGCAGTAAGAATAATTATTAGTCATCTAAACTTTTCTTTGTTTTAAAATTGGCTTGCCTGGAACTTTTTATAAGGAATCTTGGGTTAGACTCGAAAGCTTCTCATGAACCAGGTTTCATCTGTATCATTAGATACCTATGCACATTGGGAAAATTCCTTTTTTCTCAAGGTCCTAAGGCAAATTAGAATTTCCGGACCTGTCAGAAAGTGACATTCTTTACTCATTGCAGATTAGGAAATGATATTGATAAGGTATCTGGCCAATTTTACTAACTGGCTTTTTATTTCCCTTATAAAGTCAACCTTAATTCCTTAACACAGGCTGGACACCTCAGAAAATGTCATTCTAGTCAAAGCCTTGGTAAAATAACTAGTATTTTTTATTGTGTCCTATAGAAGAAAACAAATTCTTATTGAACTTATGCAAATAACTATATTGTCAGAAATTAAGAATACTTACAAATGGTTTTCAAATTCCAGAGATATTAAGAAAAGAGAAAAATAAATGTTTCACATTTTGCTTATAAGTATATATATAGCCAAAAGCTATAAATAGCTCAAAAGATGGAAAATGTTTTTTTACTTCTGGAAAATAGAACACTGAAAGAATCAGCAATGTCTTAAACAAAAAGTCATTAAAAATTAGTTCAGTCCTGTGTAATTAATTTCTGTTCTGTTTTAGCATTCTAATTAATGTCCTGGAAGTTTGCTTTTAGTCTGATGGAATTTGATCTCTAAAGTTATCAGAAATTTGTATTCAAGAGAGCCTGTCAACCTTTCCATTACTTTCCTTGAAGGACAAACTATAAACTTAGCCAGTCACAAAAACACCTTTGGAGATGAATCAAAACTTATTACTGATAATATACACTAAGACAAACTAATATTTTATAATATATAAATATGAAATATTATGTACACACAAGAACATGTGTATATATACATATATACATAAAAACAAGTGTGTATGTATATACACACAAAAATACATAGTCCACAGAAAATTAACCATCATTTCATATTTGACAATATTTCCTATACAGTTTTAATACACTTAATAAGCCTAATAAGTCTTTCTTAGACTTTCAGTGGTCTTAATATGTCAAAAACACCAAATTTAAGAGTTTTGATTTCAGAAGGTTTGTCAAGTATCAAAGACTTAAAACATCTGTATAAATAGGATCACAGGCCAAAAGATTTTAAAAGCAATATATATAGGCAACTGGATCACATGCAAATTCCTTATTTAACCTTCACAGAAAATTTACAAACACCCTAAACCTTCTGTTTTGCTCTGGTTTTTACATTCTTTAAGCAGTCATTCTGTTTCAGGACAAAGTTTACCACACAAGAGCCTTTGTTACACAATGTTATTTTTCTGTCTGTTTGATCTTTCTTACTCTCACAAAACCACTTTTCACCAAACAGAATCACAGTTTGCTATAATGTTGATTATTCACTTGGCTACACTGATATTGAAGTTTTAAAAGGCAAAATCTTATGACAAAGACTCAGTTTTCCAAACAATCATAGCAGCTGAAATATTACATCTTATAAATGACTCAGACATTTTATGAAACATAACATGACTTTAAGGTTTTAAGTTACTGAAAAGTGTTCTGAAACCACACCATAGGCACCATCTTTGATATTTTTCCTGGTCCTCCTAAGTCTCACATAGCCACATGGCATTAAAGATGGCTGCAAAGAACAGGACCTATCTATATCCTTAATTCATTTATCAAGTACAGAGTTCAAGACAGAAAGCAGGAAGTCTAGAGAGTTCAGTTTCTCTCAGAGTAGCCAGGGGGCAAAGTTTGAGCAGGGAAGAAGGGGCCACGTGGGCTAGATTGTGCCCTGTAGCTGTTGGCCCAAGTACAAAGAACAATTCCCTTAGACCTCGCCATAGCTGCCTCTCTAGACCTCAGAATTCAGAGGCTTAAAATCAAGAACGTAAGCTCACAGTTGAATCTAACAAATTTAGAAATGTTACACAGGTGCCAGTTTTATAATCTTTGAACATCTGAACTTTAATAGCAGGTTGAAAACTAATTTTATTTATCAAAAAAACCAAAGTCACCTGAACAAAGAAGGCATTTGAGTTCTTTTCTGTTTTCCTGATAAAATGCTTGATGTAAGCACATACTTTTTTAAAGCCAATTAAGTAAAGCTCTTTTGCATATTTTGATAGTGAAATATCACAGGCACATGACATATACAGACATACACATATAGACACATGACACATACAGAAATACAGACATACAGACAGAAGTAGAATTTATATATTCCAGCTTTTAAACATATATTTTATTCGGACTATTAACCTTCTAATTACCTAATTTATTTATCTTAGCAATTTAGCAAAGGTTTTGAATACTTTTCAGTTACCCATTTTTACATCCTATAAATTAGATATATAAATATAGTTTTAATTACTGCTTTTAAACTCATAAATTTCACCAGGAAAAAACAAACCTAAATATTTTAACGAGACATGTATTTTTAAACAAAGTAACTTTATAAGAATTCAAGGATCCATTCAAAGACCACTTTTACCTAAAGCTAAGATGGTGGCACGTGTGGCTCAAGGAGTAAGGTGCTGGCTCCTTATACCAGTGGTTGTGGGTTCAAACCCGCCCCTGCCAGAAACACCCAAAAAAAAAAAAAAAAAAAAATACTCTAGAGTCAAGAAAAAATACTCTAGAGTCAAGATGATAGAGTGCTGCACCTGTGGCTCAGTGGGTAGGGCGCCGGCCCCATATACTGAGGGTGGCGGGTTCAAACCTAGCCTTGGCCAAACTGCAACAAAAAATAGCTGAGCTTTGTGGTGGGCACCCACAGCTACTTGGGAGCCTGAGACAAGAGAATCACCTAAGCCCAGAAATTGAAGGTTGCTATGAGCTGTGACTCCACGGGTGAGACACTGTCTCTATAAAAAAAAATAATAATAATAAAATAAAAAAATTAAAAAGATGATAGATACAACAGCCTGGCCATGTTATGGTAAAATTTCATTGTTTTTTAGTTATAGGGGGGTACGCATCCTAAAACCAATCAGATGGAATACATCCCAATCAGCCAAATAAAGCTTATTGAGACCTGAGCCCCCATAAGACTCACCAGATACAGAAACACCAAATTTCTTGAGAACAAAACCAGAACTGATGAGACCTAAAGTTCTCTGTGCGCAACCAGAATAAAGCAGGTGGACCCTAGTGACTAACGGTGGCAAGTGTGTAGTGCAGGGCCCCAAGACTCCCAGGAAAATCTCCCAGGAGCATTGCTGGGAGTGTGGGAGCACTATACCCTCAGGCCCACCTGCCCGAGAAGCACTTACACAGCACTTACAAGAGCAGCCTAGGGGTCCCTTCTAGGTAGCCAGAAATGTTACTGGAGGAAGAAGGGTCAGCTGCTGTCCCTGTCAGCCAATACACAGAGACAGGGATAGTTCACCAAACTTTGTCAGAAGGCCGTGATTCTGGAAAACCGTGAGAGTAGCCCCTCCCAAGACTGTTCTGATTTTCCATTTTCAACACATAGTTTTATACATTTGAGTTCAAAGCGAAGACCACATTAACCCTTATCTTAAACAATAATTAGTAGAATCCATGACTCATAAACAATTAACATTTTATGTAAAAGTTAATGTACCCTCAATGAATCCCTAACAATAAAAAAAAAAGTTAATCTCCTAAATCAAATCACCTAAACTACTCAAGATATGTATCTTGAGGGTGAGAGCTAAGTTTACAAAACAGTAAGAATGGGCGACGGGGTGAAGGTCAGGCAGGACCTAAGCAACCAGACCAGCTATGTTGAGTCTGCCCTAGCCTGGCAGACTCTGTCTTATTCTCACTACATGTGCTTTAAATTCACATAGAATTTAAAATTTTGTTTTTATTTTGTTTTGATAACAATTCAAGAGGTGGCCCTAATACTTCTTTTTAGAGATGAAATAAGTGACTAGGTGAAGGTTGATAATAAATGAGCCAAACTGAGATTCAAACCCAGTTTTTGGTTTGGGGGCTTCATGGTTTCTACTGTTCCACATCATATCATCAACAAAATAGTTTTCCCCCAGCTGGAAATTGAACCTTGTCCCTCGTGGGATAGCATAGGCATTCCTGATTTATGAAAAGTTTTGTTCCCAAAAGAGCCTGAAGAAACAGTCCATACTGAACTGAACTATCTTATTTTCTTTATTCAATGGAATGCAGGGTAGGCTGGCAACAGGACAAAAGGTCAATTCAGGCAGGTGAAACAGTCTCTTTTCCAATATGTTTTTTTTCTTTTTTCTTTTCTTTTCTTTTTTTTTTTTTTGCCAGGGCTGGGTTTGAACCCACCGCCTCCAGAATATGGGGCCAGCTCCCTACTCCTTTGAGCCACGGGTGCTGCCCTCCAATCTGTTTTTCAAAGCAGGTGAGTGGAGTACAGACTTCAAGAGGTCATATGAAGATGTATCAGACTATAGGGAGTGGCCAGGACCTGGGGGAGTAGAGAAGGGCTGTGCTTTGTGCAGCTTAGTTGCCCATGTAGTCTGTACAGCTGGATTTGTGCAGAATAAAACCTACAAGGGCATATGTGATGCCCTGAAGCAGCAGTCCCACCAGAAGTACTTGTGGGTCTACAGATAAAATCACACTCCTGATTGAAGCAGGGACAAAGTCCTTGGGATTGCTTTGCTGTTTTGTTCAGAGTGGCTTATCCAAGGAATCTGAATAAATGATCCCAAAAGCTAACATTCGTATTATGCTTATATGCTTATGACTTGCTGGGTACTGTCCTACGAAATTTATACATCAGGATACATTTAAACTTAACAAGAGCTTTGTGAGCAAGTATCACTGTATTACCATTTGACCAAACGGGAGAATTGAGACAGCTTGCGGATAAAGCAACTTGCCCAGAATCACATAGATGATTATAGTGTTAACAGTGAAATTACCTGGAATGTTGGCCCAGGCCATCGGGGTCCAGAATCCCTGCGGTTAAGCCCTCTGTAATCTTACCTCACTAGATCACAGCACTAGGTAGAATGGCTTACTGTATTTTCTCTATCCACAAAGAAAATGATCTCTAATTTTCCTTTTTGTTATTTATTTCTTTTCAGAATTTATTTTGTAACACATTTAGAAAATGTTTCTTCTCTTTCTAATTCTAGAAAAGTTAGCCTAAAAGTTACCTTCAATGTTTGGAAGTATTTACCTGTGAAGCAATATAGATCTTTGAGTTTTTGTTTTTCAGATTTTAAGTAACAGATTACATTTCTTTAAGAGCTGTTAATTATTCAGATTTTTTCCTTTTTTCCTCATAAATTTTATACTATTTTCTTTCCTGTTTGCCATTTGCCTGTAAGCACATCTGGGCCTCAACAAAGGCCATCTCACATTCAGTGATGTGCTGCTTCTGTGGAGAATATGGAAGTAGGCCTATCCTCAGATGTCCCTGAAAACTAGCAATACACAAGTTCCTTCAGCTAGGGAGAAATGCAGGAAACTATAGCCAGAAAGTTTTCATTACATATAAAAATATCACACTTCAGGGTATAAGAATGGATTAAGCAATAAACACTAACATTCTCCTCAATTGCTGAATACCTCATATTTGGTCCAAACCCAGTGATTCCACATGCTTAACAATCTTCCCAAATTTTACTTTGGCGGGACAAATATTCAAGCCTCATAAACCTTGATTGTCTCCATTTGGCAGTGAGCTTAACTGCATGCACAAGCAGGCCACTTATAGCATCAGAGCAGGTAAACAGCTAATTACACTTAGGAGTCGCTAACAAGAACACTGAGTTGAGGAGAATAGACACTGTTTAAAACTAAGCACTTGCTCTGAGAGCAGTAGCTTAGCCTGGTACAGTGGAAAGTCATGAGCTTCTAAATATTTAGTTAAAATGCCAGGGTGAAGATAAAACTGCGTGACTGTAATGTACTACAATGTCTCATTGAGATACCCAAAGAGTTTATTGTTTTATTTTGTTCTTTCTTTTGGTATCAAGAAAATACAACACAGTGCTTAAGTCTTTTAAAAATTATTTATTTTTAATTATTATGGTTATATAGTACTTGTATATATTCATGGAGTGCATGTGATGTTTTAATACAGCTATACAATGTGTATCAATCAAATCAAGGATGATTGGGTATCCATCACCTCAAGCATTTATCATGTCTTTGTATAAGGAACGTTCCAGTCCTGTTCTTTTAGTTATTTTAAAGTGTACACTAACTTATTGATGATTATAGTCACTTTGTTGTGCTAGCAAATATTTTTCATTCTATCTAGTTATAATTTTGCACCCATTAACCATCCCCACTTTATCCATCCTTTCCCCACCAACCTTCCCAGCCTCTGATAACCATCATTCTACTCTCTGTCTCTATCAGATCCATTTTTAATATTCATTTTGCATATATCACAAACACAAAAATGGGCAAAACTAAGCTGTTAGAGGGCAAAATAATGGTTATTCACTAGAAGCATAAGGGAACTTCTGTGGTGCTCCTTTTGTTCAGGTTACTAATCTGGTTCCTGGCTCTACATTCATGTTCCATTTATGAACATTTATCCAGCCATATACTGGATAAATAAATATGTCCTTATTTTTGTATACAATATGCTTTAAATATATTTTAAGAAGAAATAAAATCGCATTGCTCACTGTAAAGGAACAAATCAGTAAATTTACGTTTACACAGACTAATACTGTGTTAATAGGGAAATTACCTATCTATCAAATTTCTATGGATAGTAATATATTTGTTGATATTAAATTGTTTTATTTAAAAACACCATTTGTAAATTTGCTGTGTGTGATTTTGTAAACTTTAATGGGTAAAATATATTTTTTAATGTCCACATAATGAAAGTCATAGGATGTTATAATCTAAATTTTATTAAATATTCATGTTATCTCAAGTAGTCGTGACATGTATGTTTTAGCATTTGACTCGTTCATCTATTTCTTCACAATCTGAACAGCACCCATTTTTAAGACATGAATGTATTGACAAAGGTGGCTGCCCAGGCATTTTTTAGAGATGCAATATTAGAAATAGTATTATTACAGATGCCTTACTTAGGAAATTTCTTTTCTCTTTGAATAATCTAGTATTTCTCTACTTATATAAAAAAACAAACTTTCTGTTAGTGAAAATGGTACCTACTGCCACTTAGTATATTGAGCAAGCAGATGTTCACCTGAACCACAGCATACTGGAATATTCAATATTCAAGCAAAAGAACATTTTTAATAAATGTAAATGTAAAGATAAATTGCTAAGTACTGTGACAATTTGCAGAAGATCTATCAAAATTATTTATTAATTTATTTATAAGAATTTTAGGCTTGGCACCCAGGGCACAATGGTTACAGCACCAGCCACATACACCGAAGTTGGCCAGTTCAAATCCGGTCCAGGCCAGCTAAAAAACGACAACTGCAACAAAAATAGCTGGGTGTTATGGCAGGCACCAGCTACTTGGAAGATTGAAGTAAGAGAATTGCTTGAGCCCAAGAGTTTGAGGTTGCTATGAGCTGTGATGCCCCGGAACTCTACCGAGGGCTGACATTTTAAAAAATTAAAATTAATCATTTTAACAGATACTTAGAACTGTTGTATAAAATTGAATATTCCAGACCATTAAGAAAACTAGAAATAGGAGTATATTCCTTTAATAGTATTAGAAAATGTTCTTATATGACACCAAGAGCAAAAAGTCATATTTAATGATAAAACAATAGACATGTGTGGTAAATACTACTAAATGTCTCTATATCAATTCTGTCCTTTTTCTCTTAGCGATAGAACCCATGCAGTTTAGTTACATAAGAAAAAATTATTTTAGCATTATATATAATATGATTGTGCAACTTGATAATCAACACAATCACTCTGAGAACTATTAAACTACTCTTACACCTATTACTAGAAAAATTATTAAATCTAATTAAGGAACTATCCTGTTAATAATAGGACTTTATGTTTGAATCTAGATTTCTTATAGATCAACCACCAAAAATAGAAAAAAGCAATAAATAGGAAAAGAACATTAAATACCTAGGAAACTATATACAATGGTGGAATGAAAAAATAAATAAAACTTCAGTTAGGTGAACAAAGTTGAATACAATAGAAGTATGCTCCTGAATAAAATGGCTGAATAATGTTAATATGTCAATTACCTACACATTAAATTAAGATTAATCATTATTCTAATCTAAATTTTATTTAAAATTCCAATGGACTTTTTAATCAATAGAAATGTTCTTAAATTAATATTAAAAAATTAACATAAAAATATCCTGAATAATTTTGAAAGGGGAACAAATGAAGGAAATAATTCCCTATCAAATATTAAATTTCCATTAAAAGTAACACCCTATGGTACTAATAAAGAAATAGACTGGCAAAGCAGATGACTCAAAAAGAAAGTCCCCAAGAAGATAAAAATCTCAGGAATCCTGGATATTCCTAACACAGAGAGATAATAAATACCTGGATTATCTTGATTTGATTAATTCACATTGTATGCCTATATCAAAATATTGCATGTACTCGATAAATATTAGGTACCAATAATAATTAAAAATAATTTTTAAAAAATGCTATTACAAGTCTATTAGAAGGACTTCACTTATGGGGATGTTTATCTGTTTCTTTTGAAAAGCACACCATATATTAAGAATAATAACTCAATACCTGCCACTTATGTAGAAAATCTCTTCCTAATTTGTCATGTGCCTTTTAAATTAAATGAGGTATCTTTGATACACAATTTAAAAACATCTTTTTCTAGTCTATTCATCTGTTTTCCTGACTGAATATCATTTTTACCCTTCTTTCTAGAAGGTGTAACTCATGTAAGATCTCACTTTGTTCAGAAAGAGTTTTGTTCAACTCTTCATAACTTTGTCATTTTTCTTTCCCTTCTTCCTTTTCCTCTTTTTTTTTTTTCTGTGCATCTTTTTGGGCAAGTATTAAAAGCAGTTTTAGAAAACATCTTTAGACATTTTTTCACTCAAGAAAGGTAGGAAAGGTCTATTAATACTAGGAAGGATGGAATTTGGGGTAGCAGGGGGAGGGGGTAGGAACCTCAGACACTTTCCTCTTGGGTCTGGCAGTAAAGCATTTTATCTGCTACTCTACCTATTACCTTTCTGGCCCTGAGAAGTAGTGTTTCTCTTTATTTCTTTGTACTTCACCAATGTTTTATATGTTTTACCCTTTCATCACAAATTTGTCTGAATCTATCAAGTCCTCTTTCTTCTGTCACTCAAACCTCTCTATGTTACTTCTTAGACCTCAGAATATAAAAATACTCTGGTCTCTTCATTGTAAAACAAACAAACCAATAACGAAAATCATTTCTCTCATAATCCAATTATCCTCTTTCTACCACAAAAGCACCATTTCTCTGATCCTCTTCAAAGCTGATCTTCTTAACTAGACTCTTTATATCAGAGGTTAAAAATTGGAATTATAAGAAGGATCATCCAAAAATATATGTGCATTTTAATATTCACATTCTTATCTAAATAAATGAATCATAATTTTCCACAGGTCCATAAACATACATGTATATGAATTATATGGAGAATAGTAACTCTGTGGGAATTGGAGAATTTTCTGAGAAACTTGGAAAATCACAGACGTTCCTCAGAGAAGATCTAAGCTAACTGAGTAAGGTTTAGCGGGGCAAAAGATGGGAGAAAAATGCTATATGAATAGTTGTTCTGCAACTCAAGCACAAATAAAAAGCTTGTTAAAATAAAACAAAAACAGAACAGATATTGGATGTAAACAAGATTTTGCATTTCTAACAAATTCCAAGAATATGTTAATGCTGTAGTTTTGGGGACTAGACTTTGGGAACTACTGTTCTAGAGTGGTTCTAGAGTTTTCATAGAACCACCTATGAAGAAAACCTGGATGCTATAAGGAGCTATGGAATTTTTGAAGAATCAGAAGAGACTTACTAGATATTGTTGGAATGAAGAAGTCAAAGGGTAAATAAATAAGATATAAGGTTGCAGAATCAAGAAGGGGTCAAGACTTGCAAAATCTAGAATTTATATTAAGATCAATGAGAAGACATTGAAGATGTAAAAAGGCACAATCTGACATTAAACATTTTAAAATACCACTTTGTAGTGTGAAGAATGAAGAAAGAGATACAAAAATATTACGAAGGAAACTATGGCAATCTAGGTGAGAGATGGCAGAATCTGCTCTAGAACAATGATAGCAAGGAGTGAAAGATGGGGCAGCTGAGAAGGCTATGTAAGAGGAAATCCATTTAAATGCACTAGGACTGCCAGCATGACCAGAGATTACAGCCTCATAATAAACCAGATTGCTTCACTAAAATGATCAGTTAATCAAATTCATATGACACTCATGCCTAGGTAGTGAAGAACAATAGATCAAAATGCAATTGTCTGTATTTTTGTCTCTTCCTCAAACGAGTCAATAATATAACATAGCAATTACTAAATTATGTACAGAAGTTTATTATCAGAGTTTATTATCAGGAGGATATCTAAATCACATGAGCAAGAAAAAGAAAACTCAGTTAAATCCTCATTTCTTGACTGTATTCAGCTCCTGAATATCTTTTGAGAATGTTATGAAAATCATTTCTCCTCTTGTCTACAGATAACATTCTATTTACAATTTCAAAGGATTCTTAGCCTTCTCAATGTCTTGCCTTAGAAACTTCCCTCCATTGAAATATTAGCCCCATATTGATTATAGATTACAGCTTTAGAATCTTAACATGTATCTAGTGAGTGATTTAAAGAACTTAAATTCATAAAAGTTGATGAAAATGTTCAAGTTTTGATCCTTTCGTTAAAGATAATAATACCGAAAATTGGGCATTCATGAGGTTGCTGTAAGGATTAAATAATGTTCCTGAGAGTCCTTTGTTAACTTTAATTGTTCTAAAAAAAGAATTTTATCTTTTTTGTCATTCATAATGGCAATATAAGAAAAAGCATATCACCAGAAGAACTGTGATGTAGTCAAGTGAGTCATTCAAAGATGTTGTGGAAACTAATAATTAGGAGAATTTGAGAATAGGTGATTAGACTCAAGTTGGGTTTACATCATTTCACTGGACTATCCTGCATCCTGTGTTATCATTTAATACTTAATTCTTTGTTAGATACAATTGTTGGAAAGAAGTTGTAAATATTCAGTAATTCCTAATATTCAATTTCATAAATGCTTCTACTGGATGATTCAATAGTACAGAGTATACAACAATTCTTCAATATGAAATCAATTTTGACATCTTTTTATTATGACTCCCTAGTCTTGTTTCATTGATTCTACTATTGCTCAGAGTACTCATTAAATAACCAATACATTTCACTATATTCTGAAGCTAAAATGGAGTTGCAAAATGTTTTCTATACTGCTCCTGGGAAAACCTAATTGACCCAAGTAGGACTATTAGTCTGTTTAAATTGTTGGTAAAATGTTGCTTCCTGCCTTAGTTTCTAAGCCTTGATAGATGGCATTTTCTTGAGAAGGTTGACATCAAAACGTTTATTGTTTCCATCTTTGAGAAAAGGTAAATGACTTTACCAAGTTCCTCCCCATTTCCCCCTTAATAGAATTTGCAAACAAATTTAACTTTTAACAGTATTATAAAATTAAATTAAAGCAAAGGACAAATTGATCTGTGAAGTAAGTGTTTCAACAAATGAACCAATAGGTCCTTAATTATACCTGCTGTTTCCAGGCAATCTGTAGTGAGGTCCAGAATAAAATAGAAAGATGTTATTTAAAGATAACTTCTGGTTCAAAATCTTATCAACCAGCTGTTAAAAATGCATTAAAATAATATGTTGACAAAACAAGTGATGTTTTCTGCTTTTAAATCTCTTCAACAAAGCTACTTAACATGAAAACTATATATTAAAAAAAATAGCTACTCGGTATTGTCTTTGTTATCAGAGGCAAGTAGCAGTGGACAGATCAAGAAGGTTGGTGTAAAATCTGGTTTCAAAGCCAAGAGAGATTAAACAACAGAAGCATAGAAGGAAGTCCATTGGTCCCCTGGGACAACCAGATCTGTTAGTATTATTCAGGTCACACCCAAAGGAAAAAGAAACCTAGGGTGCATCTTGGAAGGGTGCAGGTGAAGTTTACTAAGTGTAGAGTATAAGGGTTTGAACACAATCATGAAGAAAATACCATGAAGGCTATGTTAACCAGTTCGGTGAAAATATTTCAGACTGTATATGGAACCAGCACATTGTACCTCACGATTGCATTATTGTACACAGCTATGATTTCATAAAAAAAAAAAAAAAGTTTGTTCTCTTGGCTTCCCCCCAAATGTGTGTATGTGTGCATCTGCCCAGACACATGCATGCATGCTTGTGTGTTTTTAAGTAATTAATTAGGAAGAGCATAAATTGAATGTGAGAACCATAGAAAGAAGAGTCAAAGATCAACCTAATGATAATTGCTGCAGGTATCAAGAAAAAGTGATAGTGAAAATGAGTTTCTGTGCCTTGGTCTTCCTCATATACTTGACTTTCATTTTCAGAATCTGATTTCCTGTTTGTGATTCATGTCAGTTTATTCAGAAAACATAATGTAAAATAACTGTAGAATAATGATATACTCTCTTGAGGAGTGTGGAGATATGTGCAAAACTTTATATGCAGTATCTTAAAACTTGTAGGTTTGTAGTGATTCCAAAATCTATTCAAAGAAAAGGCAGCTGCACTGTGACAGTTTAGATTGCTCAATTTTTTTCATGGGATTTGTAGTGAGAAAACTAAAATTTCTGCTTGTGGTTTTAAGTTTAACTTGTCACAGACATATTAGATTCATGGGCTAAATATGTGAGTATCTGCCTGCTCTAGAGAATAAGAAATGAAGATTTAGAGCCACAACCAACCCTTTCTCTATCAAAATGCATAAAATAAAAATATAAACACATTTTAAAGATCTTATGATCTTGAGAGAAATATGACTCAGCATTATATGGTAAATATATATATATATATATACACATATATTTATACCCACACATTTGCAGATTTTCTTTTAATGTAAATAATTCTTAAAAGTTTGTTTGACTTACTCAAAACATTCATACAACTGAGAGACAATGAAAACATATTTTCTCATTTTGCACATATAAAATTATATGCCTATGAACATTGTTTCAATTGGCAACTATATTAAATTCTAATAAAAAGTGTTTATACTACAAAATATTTTCCCTATAACAACACTATCACACATATAAAACATTCAGGGCCACATTCATGCAATAAGTTTTAAATCCAAAATTCTACTCTCTACATGTTTTTGAGAATATACCTATGATGACCTACTAGCTCATACATTAATTTAAACAAAAAGCTACTTTATAACTTGAAGTTGGTGGACTGATATTTATTTTAGTCTTTAGTAAGAAATGTTTCTAGGTCACTTACTACATTAATATCTGACAGTCCTGAAGAGGACATTAAAATATGATATATTTAAAAATAATGCTCAGTTCAAAATAGTACAATTTCTAACAGAAAGCCACCCCCTTTAATCTATCGTTGTGTTGTTTAGATTCATTTTAGTTAATTTTTATGTCTGTATTCCACCAATACCATACAGTCTTCATGCCTATATCATTATAGTATCTTTTGAAATCTGGTAGATTAAGTACTCCAGCTTTATTCCTCCAACTTCACTTTTACAATTGCTTTGGCTATTGTAGACCCTTCTAATTTCCAGGTTAATTTTAAAATCAACTTGACAATTACTACAAATGTCTTCTGGAAATTTTATTTGAAGTGGGCTAAAGCTAAGATGGTATTTGTCACCTCAACAATACTGAGTCTTCCTTTCATAAATATAGCAAATGCCAATGTTTATTCAAGATTGCTCCAATTTCTCTCAACACTGTTTTGTAGATTTCAGTGTGGGGGTTTATGATGTAATTCGGTTTGCTTGTAAGTATTCTTTTTTTTTTTTTTTGTAGTATTTTGTAGTATTTTGAACCCACCACCCTCGGCATATAGGGCCAGTGCCCTACTCCTTGAGCCACAGGTGCTGCCCTGTTTGTAAGTATTCTATATTTGTTGGTGCTACTGTAAAGGAAATTATTGACATATTTTCTAATCATTTTTTTCATACATGTAACTTTACAAGTATTTTTATGTATAAATTGTACATTCTACAACCTTGCTAAAATCTTGTCTTAACTATAGTAATGATTTTTACTATAGATTATTTGGTTTTCTACCTAAATAATCATATTAGCTTTAAATGGAGACCATCTTACTTCTGTATTCTAATCTTTATTCGTCTTATTTATTTTTTGCCTTATTGTAACTTTAAGGTTGTTCAATATGATATAGAATTAATGTGGTGAAAGTAGACATCTTTATTTTGTTCCTTGTATCAAGGAGAAAAAAAAAATTTAGTCTTTCATCAAAATACTGAGGGTCCCAAAGAACGTATACACATTTTAAGAAAAGAAAAAACTATATTAAAATTGTACTACTTAATATATACCATTAACATTTGTTATCTTAAATACTATATCTTGTATCTCCAGCAATTTCATCAGTTAAACATGAATTGAGTATTATAATTTTAATACAGTTCTTTTCTTTCTTAAAAAGTGTATACACTTTTTTGGTACACTCTGTATATCATGTGAGCTGTTTTTTAATTTTTTATTAAACTTTTTTTTTAGAGATGTTTTAGATTTGCAACAATACTAAGAGGAAGTACAGGGATTTACCACATTCTTCTAACTCCCACACATGCATAGCCCCTCCATTACCAACATCTCTCACTGGAATGGTTCATTTGGTATAGTCAATGAATTAATTTACATTAATGTATCATCATCACTCAAAGTCCATAGTTTATAATAGGGTTCACCATTGTTATTGCACATTATTTGGGTTTGTACAAATGTGTAATGACAAGTATTGATCATTATAGTTTCATAAAAAATAGCTTCACTGTCTTAAAAGTCCTTTGTGTCCTGCCTATTCATCCCTCCCTCATCCCTACTCCCTCGCAGCCTCTGATTTTTTTCTCTTTATTAAATCATAACTATGTACATTGATGCATTTATGGGGTACAGTGTACTGATTTGATGTACAATGTGAAATGCTTATATTGAACTGATTAACACATCCTTCACCTTGCTTACTTGTTTGTTGTAGTAAGACAATTATACTCTTTTCTTAATAGTTTTGAAATGTACTATTGCATTATGTACATTAGGTGAGTTTCCCCAAAATACCCTCCCTCCTCCCATCTCCCCTCTCTCTTCTCTTCCCTTCTACTTTCTGGACTATAGCTATGTTTTATCATTCATATGAATATATAGGTGATTATATATTGATTTCATAGTAGCATTGAGTACATTGGATATTTTTTCCCCCATTCTTAAGATACTTTACTAAGAAGAATATGTTATAGCTCCATCCAGGTAAACATAAAAGATGTGAAGTCTCCATCCTTTTATGGCTGCATAGTATTCCATGGTGTACATAAACCAAAGTTTGTTAATCCATTCATGGGTCTATGGGCACTTGGGCTGTTTCCATGTCTTGGCAATTATGAATTTGGCTGCAATAAACATTCTGGTGCAAATGTCTTTGTCGTAAAATTATTTTTGATCTTCTGGGTATATACCTAGTAGAGGGATTGCAGGATTAAATGGTAGGTCTACTTTTAGTTCCTTGAGTATTCTCCAAATTTCTTTCCAAAAAGGTCATATTAGCTTGCATTCCCACCAGCAGTACAGCTGTGTTCCCTTCTCTCCACATCCACCTCCAAATCTGCAGTTTTGGGATTTTGTGATGTGGGCTAATCTTGCTGGAGTTATTCTCAAAGTGGTTTTGATTTGCATTTCTCTGATGATTAAAGATGGTGAGCATTTTATCATGTGTTTGTAGGCTATTCACCTGTCTTCAGAGAAGTTTCTATTCAAGTCTCTTGCCCACATAGAAAATGGATTATTTGTTCTTTCTTATTGATTAGTTTGAGTTCTTTGTGGATTCTAGTTATCAGACCTCTGTTAGAAGCAAAACCTCCCCAAATATTCTCCAATTCTGAAGGTTGTCTGTCTGCTTTACTTACTATGTTCTTGACTGTGCAGAAGCTTTTTAGTTTGATCAGATCCCAGTAATATATTTTTGGTGTTGTTTCCATTGCCTGGGGATGCTTCTCATAAAATATTCTCCTAGGCTGATGTCTTCAAGTGTTTTACCTGCACTCTCTTTGAGTATTTTTGTAGTTTCATGTCTTAAGTTTCAATCCTTTACCCAGTGAGAATCTGTTTTTGTAAAAGACGAAAGATTTATATGATCTGAAGAGAAACCAGAGTATAGAGAATCTGTTTTTGTTAATTGTGAAAGGTGATGCTCCAGTTTCATTCTTCTACAGTTCACCCAGCATGATTTGTTAAATAGGGAATCTTTCCCCCAATGAGTGTTTTGGATAGGCTTATCAAAGATCAAAGCTTGGCAGCTTGTAGCTCAGTGGTTAGGGTGTCAGCCAACTACACCAGAGCTGGTGGGTTTTAACTCAACCTGGGCCTGCCAAACAATAATGACAACTACAGCCAAAAAATGGCCAGACATTGTGGCTGGTGCCTGATGTCCCAGCTACTTGAGGGGCTGAGGCAAGGGAATTGCTTAACCCCAAGAGTTTGAGGTTGCTGTGAGCTGTGACGCCATATCACTTTACCATGGGAGACATAGTGAGCCTCTGTCTCAAAGAAAACAAAGATTACACGACAATAAGTGGCTGGACTCATCTCTTGGCTCTCTATTCTGTTCCACCAATCTACCTCTTTATTTTTGTGCCAATACCAAGCTATTTTGATTACTATAGATTTATAGTATAGCCTGAAGTCTGGTAATGTAATACCTCCTGATTTGTTTTTATTTCTGAGTAATGTATTGGCTATTCAAGGTTTTTCTGATTCCAAATAAATCAAAGTACTATGATTTCAAGTCCTTTAAAGTATGACAATGGTGCTTTAATAGGGATTGTATTAAATCTGTAGATTGCTTTGGGTAGTATGGACATTTTAACAATGTTGATTCTTCCCAGCCATGAGCATGATATGTTTTTCCATTTGTTAACATCTTCAGTTATTTCTTTTCTCAGGGTTTAATAATTTTCTTTATAGAGGTTTTTTTTTTTTTTTTACATCCTTTGTTAGATAAATTCCCAGATATTTCATCTTTGTTGGCACTCCTGTAAAAGGAATAGAGTCCTTGACTATATTTTCAGCTTGACTATGGTTGGCATAAATAAGAGCCACTGATTTGTAAGTATTGATTTTGTATCCTGAGACACTGCTGTAGTCCTTCATCACTTCTAAGGGTTTGTAGTGGAGTACCTGGAATTTTCAAAGTATAGGATCAGATCATCCATGTAGAGTGAGAGTTTGATCCCCTCTGACCCCATTAGGAAACCCTTGACCACGTTTTCTTGCCTGATTGTGATGGCTAAGACTTCCATTACTATGTTGAATAGCAATGGGGACAATTGGCATCCTTGCCTGGTTGCAGATCTGAGTGGAAATGTTTTCAATTTTACCACATTCAATATGATATTGGCTGTGGGTATGCTGTATATGGCCTCTATGAGTTTAAGAAATGACCCTTCTGAGCCCATTTTATTAAGTATTCTAATCATGAAAGGATGCTGGATATTATCAAAAGCTTTTTATGCATCTATTGAGAGAACCATATGGTCTTTGTTTTTTCTTTTATTTATGTGATATATTATATTTATAGATTTACATATGTTGAACCAACCTTGTAATCCTGGGATAAAACCAACTTGATCATGGTGTATAATTTTTCTGATGTGTTGTTGAATTCTGTTTGATAAGATCTTATTGAATATTTTTGCATCAATATTCATTAATGACATTGGTCTATAGTTTTCTTTCTTTGTTGGGTCCTTTCTTGGTTTGGGAATCAGGATAATATTTGATATTCATAAATGTCTTGGGAAGTATTCCTTCTGTTTTCTATGTTTTGGAAAAGGTTTTGTAATTTAGGTGCTATTTCCTCTTTTAAGGTTGGATGGAATTCTGATGTGAAGCCATCTAAGTCCCAAACTTTTCTTTTTGAGGAGATTTTGTATAATTGATGCTATTTCAGTACTTGATATAGGTCGATTCAAAATTTCTAATTCTTTCTGGCTGAGTTTAGGAAGGTGATGTGCTTCCAGGTGTTGGTTCATTTCCTCCTGATTTTCATATTTCTGAAAATAAAGTATTTTGTAGTAATCATTGAGGATTTTTTTAATTTTGGGGGTGTTTGTTGTTATTTCACCTTTATCATTTCTGATTGATGATATTACGGATTTTACTTTTCTATTTCTGGTTAAGTTAGCCAAAGGTTTATCAATTTTATTAATCCTTTCAAAAAATCAACTTTTTGATTTGTTGATCTTCTGAATGATTCTTTTGTTTTCAATTTCATTTAATTCTGCTTTAATTTTGGTTATTTCTTTTCTTCTGCTGGGTTTGAGGTTGGAATATTCTTCCTTTTCCATTTGCTTGAGATGACCCAATAAGTTATTGTCTTCCTCTCTTTCAGTTTTCTTGATGAAGGCTTCCAGTACTATAAATTCCCTTCTTAGGACTGCCTTTGCAGTATCCCATATGTTTTAATAATTAGTCTTCATTATCATTTTGTTCCAAAAATTAGGTGATTTCCTCTTTAATCTCTTCTTTGACCCAGCTATCATTCAACATAAGGTTATTTAGTTTCCATGACTTTGTTTGAGTATGAAGATTCCTGTTTCTGTTGAGTTCAACTTTTATTCTATGATGGTCTGAGTAGATACAAGGAATAATTTCTAATCTTTAAAAATTTTTGAGGTTAGACTTGTGTCCTAAGATGTGATCAATTTTGGAGGATGATCCATGGGCTGATGAGAAGAATGTGTATTTAGTTTTATTAGGATGAAATGTTCTATAGATGTCTTTTAAGTCCATTCATTCTAGGATCGAGTTGAAGTCCATTAATTCTTTGTTTAGTTCCTTTTTGGAGGCTCTATCCAAAACTGCCAAAGGGGTATTAAACTCTCCAACTGCTATAGTGCATGAAGATATCAAATTATTCGTATCTGTTAGAGTTTGCTTTATAAATTGAGGTGCATTCTGGTAGGGTGCATGAATATTAATTATTAAAATATATTCATGTTGAGTGTTTCCGTTGACAAATAGGTAGTGACCATGCTTATCTTTCCTTATCTTTGTTGGTTTGAAGCCTATTGTACCTGCAAATAAATTTGTA
>CAUYPK010062685.1:0-31842 GCA_963574355.1 Loris lydekkerianus | reverse complement strand
CCCTCAGAATGGGAGAAGATATTTGCAGGTTATGTTTCCGACAAAGGTTTAATAACCAGAATCCACAGAGAACTCAAATGTATAAGCAAGAAAAGAACAAGTGATCTCAGTGGGTTACAAAGGTAGGAGTAAGAGAGAGGGAATATGGGAGGATAGGAGAATAGCAGACAAGCAAAAATACCCAAAACAAAATATACAAAATTACTTTACTTTTGGTGGTTTACTTTCTTGATTTAAAAACGAAGACTTAACTCAGCGAATTTATGTGAGATAACATACTAAAATTACACAGCACATTTTTCCCCACATAATATCTGCTTGTCTTCTCTTGGTTCATAATATTCTTTTCATTCTTTTTTTTTTTTTTTTTTTTTTAGTAAAAATGGAAACCTTTTATTGTTTTAAGCATATGAAAATTTTCCATCAAAATGCTTTCAAAGTCATAAACCAGTAAATTTAAGATGCACATTCAAAACTGCCTAATGCTAAATACATGCTTTTTTATCATAACATTGTTTATTTAATTGTTCAAATTTAGAGAAACTCCTAGACTGTCATCATTATGAACTTAAGAATATCTTTGATGAGACCATTCAAAATGGTAGAAAGACAAAAGTATTTGTAATTACAAATAAATTGTTTGAAACAATGCTTAATTTCCTTTGTGTTGATAATATAATGATATCCATTATACACAAATATAATGCATCTTATTTGGTATTAATCAACAATATACTCTTCAGTTATGTAATTTGAATCTAATAGAGAGTTGACCTATACCATTCATGTTTTCTTTTTGACTTCGTTTCTTGGCTATTTATTGAAAGTTCAATTATATTCTAGATCCTTTGAATAATTTTCAACCAAACTACCATTATATTACAATTCCTCAAAGTGAGAGTGGTTGAATTCTGACACTCAACTGCCCCGAATTTAAATTTAGTTGTGCCTGTATCTGAACACTAGCTATTTTTCCTACATTAACCTACCATATCACGAACAGTGAATATTTTAATATTAAATAGAGAGGGCTTATAGATGTTGCTTTTGAGAAAACACCTTTTCTATTTCACACAACACATTCTCCATGCATAAATAATGTGGAAATTTGAATGAATGAATTAATGAATGAAATGAACAGACAAACTACTGAAAATATTTCTAGTATTACAAAAGACAAACAAAAATACACAATTTTAAAGAGTTTGGTTTAGGAAGACAAAATGTCAAAGCAAAAATTAACACACCAAATTGTACTATTGATATCAAATATTTGGACAGGTTTCCCTTTTAAAGGAGAATTATTATAAATCTTACTGTTTTGCCATCTGGTGACATCTTATGATGTTTATTTATATCATGGCATGTTAAAGTAAAGTGTCAGTATAACATTTAGGCATGACTATTATATTTGGGAGATGGCATTTATAAATTTTGGTTATTTATTTTTAAATGGAGATAACTTACATTCTCTACATGCTACACCAAGAAATATCAACAACAGCAAAATCCAACCTACACAGAAGAATGTATGTTTACCTCATTTTGCTTTCCTATCTTGCATAGCTTGATTGGAAAATGAATTATTTAATGCCTGGTTAGAGAGGATTTCAGTGTCATCTCTCTGGGTTTTTTTGTTTTTTCTGTAATTGTAGAATATTAAAGTAATCTGAAGTATAATATGTTCATTTATATGAGAATGAAGTGAGGCGATTTTCAAAATGATTCCGGAGGTTCTGAGTTTCTCTGGATGCGGCATCACAATGTAAGTCTCTTCTGTTTTCTAGCAAAGGTAAATTCTCTGAGCTCCAGCTTGACATCTGGCAAGTATGCAGGGGATGTATTTTCTGGCCATTGTAATTCTTTCAAGAATAATTGATTTTGCACCTCTCTTGGTCTTGTATATGCATGTGACAAGTCGTAGGGATATTTAACTAATTAAATATGAAAAATACTAAAAGATGAAAGCAATAGTACAACATACAGTATTTCTTCAAAATCATTGTCAAGTAATGCCCAATTCATAAGGCCATGATTTTAACAAAAGAAAGAAGTGCTATGTCTACATGCATTCCGTGTTAATATTTATGTGTGTGTATGTTTATGTGTATGGCAAATGTTAGTTGAAGAACAGTAATGAGCAATGATTTAATCCCTTTTTAGTTGTTTTGATTAAAAGTTTCTTCTCAGCTTTTCTCCATTACTTCAATTAAATGTTACTTCCCTCAGGAAAGCTGAAGCTAAATCTTTGCAAAAGCTTTGTCTTTATGAAATTTTTTATACTTCAGAGATCATACACAACTGCAATGGATAGCTTTGTAAAGAAGATATTATCCTTAAAAGGTTAAAATAATACATCAATTCAAAATAGGTATCAGATTTTATAATTCTATGAAAAACTTATGCAAATACATTAAATATATGGATTTTTTGGAGGTTATTCATATGTATGCTTACCTACATGTTTCAATACTTTTAATTTTTTCAGATAAGTGCAATGATTAGCATAAAGAAATTGTTTGATAGTGTTGAAAAAAATTTTACTTATTTTCCTTCCAATATATGTTCAAGTTATTTTTTGATACAAGATATTTCAAGTAAAATATAAGAAAGGAAGTAAAGGAAAGAAAGAAAGAGGAAGGAAGGAGATTACATCTTATAATACTCAGTTTTAGAAGGAGCCCAGTGATGATCATGTCTTTACAAATCTCAATGGGCTGTTTTCAGTTTAAAATAAAGATAGATATTAAAATGGTGGGTGAGAAATTACATCATTATCGCTTATTTCATGCATCAGCCTGGACCAATTTGCAATTTTCCTTTAATTATCAACCTTAGCCTCTATATTTTACTTTCAAAGGCAGAACTAGTAAACTAATAAAATTGCATACAGGTGTTATGTTTTTCTATTCTCTTATAAATATATATACACATGTATTTATATAAATCCATCATTTACAATTCAGCAGTACTTCAAAAATGTCACACATTAACAATTGTGAAAATTAAGTGAAATAATTCAGATCTTGTGAAATACATTACAGCTGCTCAATAAGGGAAGTCTATGCATTTTATCTATCTGCGTTTTCTGTGGTTTGAGAAAAGAATCACCAGTTTTGCAATGAAGTATGGACCATTTTCACAATAACATTTTTAACAAATACTAAACAATTAAAATTAATAAAATATAAGATTTATGATTTGAAAGGATCATAAATTTATAAACTAAGTCATCTTATAACTATCATTACCACCATTATTTTACAAAGGTCAAGGCACAACAGAGAGAGGATTTCTTTTTTTTTTTTTTAAACCACATAATCAGCAAGGAGTGAAAGAGGGATTTAAATCCAGTTGTCTGATTTTAGATTTCACAGTTTTCACCACATTCTGTAATTTCCTTGAAGTTACATATTAAATTTCTTCATGATAAATTTCTAATAAGAAATAAGATGACTTCAATAAAAAATGTAAACCCTAAGGAGACCAGAAGCTGACAGAACTGTGTTGCATCAGATAAAAGGAGAACGCCAACGGTTGTTCTACAAGAAGAAGAAAGAGAAGGGAAGGAATCTGGGCACAGTGTGTCTAAAGTGAGCAAAGCCTCCCTGTATTTTGATGCTCCCAGGACTCCGAATCTTTTACAAAATAGATGACAATCTCTAATGTCTTAATGAAAAAGATTCTTGGAGAGACCATTAAAGGGTGTGGAGCATGCAGTCTCAAGGCCACATGTATTTCTCCAGATGCCCAAGTGAGGCCCCTTGACTAAATCCAAACTTCACAGAACAAATCCCTTTATTAAAAGAATTTGTTCTGAAAAATTTGGATTCAGGTAAAGGCTGTTCTCAGGGATCAAAAAGGCTATATCCTAGCAACTAGTTTTCTTTTAATCAGACATTTGTTTGCCTTCTCCCATCATTTTCTTAAGGCCAGAAATTGGGTTATGCTTAGGATGTATAATGTGTTTAGAAGCAAGGGATCAGAAACTCTGGAATCTTCCCTGACTCTGTTATTAGCTATGGGAACTCGAGCAAGTTATTAATACCTGATTTACTTTTGTCTCAGATTTCTAATGCTTCTCTTCCTAAGAGTTTATAATCTCAAATCCAGAGATGTTCTTTGAACTTCTCTTAAATTGCTTAATCTATTGTTGTGCCTCTTCAATGAGAAATTCTCCATCACATGATTAAGTAAATTGTTTGTGGATTAACCCCAATTTTTTTTTTAAATGAAAAGAATAGTCCATTCATGCAAATACAGTTATGTTATCAATGTATAAATATTTTGGAATCATTTTTCTTGTTTCTTAACTTTTTTAGATTTGTTACCTACTTATATTTGCATTATTGTTTAAGAAACCCCGTAACTAGCAAACTTTTATTTAATTGAGATATCCAACTACACAATAAGAAGAATTAGCTCAAATCTTATTAACTCTACCAATTGCTCTCATAACCATTTCAATGGAAAAGGCATGTTGCTGCCAAATATTATCCAATATATTAAATCTCTCTGGTTGCATAAAAAAGATGAAGTAACCCTGGACTATAACATATTCCAAAAATCTGGTGATTCATGAAGTGAGAAATTATGGGCTTGGGTTTTTATAAAATTTGGAAGGTCAAGAGGGTAAGCAGATGGCTAGCTATAGAATTTATTACACATTAAGCAATTGTTTTGATGTGCCAGGCAAAGTCCTGAGAAGCTTATGAGATTGTAAAATCCAATGACCCTGTATTAGACTGAGGGTTCAGCTCGTGATACACAAGCTATTTTACAGATCACATCTATCACTGGTTTATTATCTGTCAGAAACTCACACAATTCAATACAATTAATATCATGCACTGTAGTTTTTACTATTGCTCTTTTTTAAACCTCTTTTCCCTCCTCTTTTGGTATTTTATGCTTCTTTCACAATATTACTAAGTTCAGGATAATCAAGTGACAGCTCAGCAATGCTGAATGATTTTCCAGTAACTTTTCAGTACTCATAAGTAATAAAATTTTATAAGGGATATAAAGAATTTAGATACTCAATCTCATATACTGTCTTCAATGTACAGGACACAATGTAATACCATTGTCATCAGTTGAAGCTTTTGAATATAGGGAAGAGCAGAATTCTTTTTCACAACTGTATAAATTGTTTAAAACAAATATTCTTCCTACAAAAGAAGTTAACCCTAGGATATTATAGTTGCAGACCCTTTTTAAACAAAATTGTCAAAAGACAAATAAATATCTTACAGGTGTAAGTATGCTAAGTATGCTTTCTGCAGACTGTTTTTAGTGTGATACTAATAAAAATTTACCAGTATACTATAAAATAGTATTCTGTAGTGCTCCATTGCTGATGTTTTTAGTAGATGATGTCTCATAACTTAATATATACTCAGAGCCAGAGGTGGAACAGGAATTGCTACAGCCTTAATTGTTTATAAAAATGAACCCTCCTTCTGAGTTTTAGAAACTATAGTACTTGTGATTTTTAAAGACAGTATATGAACACCCATAATTCTTCAAGTATACCCTTAAAAATTCAGACAACTCAGAATTCTAAAATAGCAACCTGAATAAACCATGGTTTGTAGGAGACCGAGCACCTGACTTGTGGGAGCCACCACAGGTTCTTGAGGGAGGTGCTGGGAATGAGACAATCTCCTAGCTGGCAGGGAGATATTTTGCTGGCTGGAGACAAGCCCTCAAGCAGCTATAGGCATTGACGCGTTAAGATGATCGGTCTCTCTTTAGCAAGCAGGTGTTATACTTTGGACATTCGTGGTGCAGCAGGGTGGAAGTCTAGCCCATGGGGAAAGAGCATGTAGGGGGCATTAAGCACATTGTTCCAGTGCGTGCCCCCCCACACACACACACCTGTTGTAAAATGCTTCAATAAAAGGCCAAACAGAGCTAGCTTGGGGCTACCCTGCACTTATGGTTAGCCCACCTCTTGCAAGCTTGTACTTCTATCTGGGTCATGCCTCTTTTCTTTGTGCTGAGAAGGTGACAGGGCATTAGAGGTCGCAACAATGGTTTGTTATTCTTTTGTAATTGAAATTTATAAATTTGTAATGCTTTTAATTTTGTTTAGTGGTATATGCAACTTTTGGGCACACCTAATTAGGCAATCTTTAATAGAACATAGACAACATTTCAAGAAAAGATTTCAAATGATACTATTTTGTTCCACATGTCTTAGAGAAAACACTTCAAATGTCAAAACATCACACCTAAAAGAACTTTTTCCTAGCTACACCTTCATTCTGTGTCCTCATTATAGGGTTTCTTTAGTGTAGAGGACTGTGGTAATAGAGGTTTTCATTCCTTAGTTCTCTGGAATGCTCATTCAAGATAGCTGATATTTGATCAAATTAACACAATTAGCTCCATATTAAATTAAGATAATTTTAGGAATTGTTTGTTTCAGGTTGCAAGGGAAGCTACTATTTTCAACTACGAGCTGTTTTGTTTGGAAAGATTTACTGCTTAAGGTGACATGACATTCTTTTAAAATTTTATTTACTTATTTTTAAAATTGACATGTAATTGCACATATTTGTGAGACATAATTTGTTATCTAAACATCAATAATTATATTGCACAATGATACCAGGTGAATTTATCATTTCTTTGTGTTGAGAACATCTACACCCTCTCTTCTGGACAATTTGTATTATACAATATTTTACTGTTAACCATAGTCATCATAAGGTGCAATAAGATACCGGAACTTATTCATCCTGCCTAATTGTAACTTCATACCAGTTGCCCAGCCTCACCCTACCCTCCTTTCCCACCAATCCTACTGTTCTGCTCTCTGCTTTAATAATACCAACTGTTTCTCTTAAGGTTCTACATGTGAATGAGATCATGGTATATTTGTCTTTTTGTATCTGTATTATTCTGCAAATGACAGGATTTCATTCTTTTTTATGACCAGAGAGAATCACATTGTGACTATACACCACATGTTTAGAGAAAAATGTAAACACGTTCTTAATTATTTATTAAGGCATAAACCCCTGATATGTAATTCTTTTTTAGTAAAAACCAATCTGTTGAGTGTGTAAAAAGGTTAGTGCAAAAGGTAAGGAGAACTGTGCTGTTTCTTATTGAAGAATGAATCCTTACAAGATACTTTACTCTTCCAAACTAAGTGAAAGCTCTCTGAATAAAAGGAATGGGACTACAGATTGTCCCTGAAGTGGTGCTAGTGGGGTGGCTCTGGTGGGAAGTACTTTTGCTTGGAGACAAGCCTGAATTTCAAATCTAATTCAGTTTCTTCATCTGTTGTATTTCTAATGTAATATTTTCTATGAAGAAGTTATGAGATAAATTGATCAATTATCTAGTCTAACACGTAAGATAGAAAATGCTATTAAAAAATATCCATTCCTTCAAATTTTCTCACTTTTCTATGGCTCTTCCTTTTTGTTCCAAATTACAATGATTATCTCAAGATATTTTTACCTTCAGGCCTTAAAAACCTTTTATAATTAGAAAATTACTGAAGTAAAAACTCAATTAAGAAGCATATATAATGTTTTTAAGTCATTTCTATGTACAGAAAGATACCAAGATGCACTGTTATAAATTTTGAAAAGTAGACACAGGACCATAAAGTAAGCTGTAGAAAATAGTGTCTGCAGATAGGTGCAGCCTTAAATATAAGAATCATATTCTCACTTCAAACGATGTTCTGAGAGTCAGTGGAAATTTTATACTTTCTGATAATCTATGTGATTAATATCCTGCACTGTACTGGAAGGAAAAGCATGTTTTCTGTAAAATATCGGTGTATTATCTTTATAAATTGGGCCATCGTTTTACAAAGTCATGTGAGATGGCTAAAATTCAAACTGATTTACGTTTTAAGCATCTGTCAGAATGTAAGAGTTGTTATATCAGATAAGCACAGAGGAAATAAGAGTTCATAAAGTTCCAAATCTTTATCATTGTACAAAAAATATGCTTACATGTTTTAGGAAATCAAATTCAAATATCTTTAGAGTGAGAAGAAAAAAGGAAAAAGTACAAATATGTGCACACCTTCACCAGAGAAATGCAAATTCCACTTTATTGATCAAGGTGGCAGGTCAAGAATTGAACTGCACAGATCTCTCCTCTGTATTATGGAGTCACTGACAAAGAACCCTATAATAATGATTCACAGTGAACACCACTGTCACATACACAATTAGGTAAGCATTCCAGTCAGCATTCCGTGTCTGTGTTTCTTCAAGCATGCTAACAAAGGTGCTCCCCAAATTATTTAGGAAGGTTTATAGTGATTCTCTTGACTAATAGTGAGAAAAATTGCATCAGCAAGTCCAAAATATCTGATCTTCAGTAATCTCATGAGTGGGACTGGTAACGTTTCTTTATGAGTATATAAATTTCAAGTCAGGAAAATTCAGAATTCAGTGTAGAATCAGGCTGGAAAAAAACTCATTATATTAATATTTTGTATAAGAAGCATTTAGTGGTATTTAAAACGTCAGCTTAAAGAGTGTAATTAAGTGATTTGTACTTTTGATGTTATAAATTTTATATGGTATTAGAGCATTTCCAAGAATTATAATCCCCCCTTATTTTGTACATATTTAATTTATTAAATTTTAAGAAATATTTTTACTCAGAGAATTTTGTTTGCCAAGTCAGACAGCTAACGTACTTACGAAGGAAATCAACTATATTAAATTTTAAAATGAAGTGAAAATATTTGAAGATGTTTAATTAAGTTTGTAAATGGGATTAGACATCACTCAAAGTCAGAAAAAAAAATATTGTTAATACTTGCTATATGCGTAAACAGAATAATAAAAGCAGTCTGCTGAACTTAATGGCTTAGAACATTTTTATTATAACTTTCATGATTTCAATCTTAAGACCACATAAAAGTGAACCTTTCATAATCTTTTAAATATATAAAAACCATATTTAAATCCAAAATTCTTGCAGGAATGCAAAGTTTTTTTTCATCACTTCACATCCTGGCATCTTGAGAATATCATTTGATTTCACTTCGCCTCAGAACCAAATCTGTAAAATATGAATAAATGTAACTACTACTTATTGTAATTGTTCTGCAAATTCAAAGACACAATACATATGGTGCTTGGCACATATGCACAGTAATAACTATGGTCATTATTAAACCGGTTAGTGAGCCTTTGAAAGGCTCCTTTTAGTACTTAAGACTGGTCTTTAAAAATATAAATCTACTAATCTCAATGTTAGTATATGGAAGTGCATTCAGTAAAATTTCTACCTCTGAATTAGCAGCTTTTTAATTGGCCTAGGGAAATGTTTGGAACATTTTATAAATCAAGCAATCAAAGGATTTCAAAAAATAAAATATTTAATATATATTTGTGTCTATAAAGTTTTTACTTATAATAATACATGTTCAAAAATATATATACATATATACTGACATTTGCCAAAGGGTCTCTTCATATTTGGGGGGTGATATTTCTCAGAAGATAACAGTTTGTTTTTTTCTTAATCAAAACTTGACAATCAAAAACTCTTCACTAATTACAAACAATAAAGCAACAATAAAATTTGTGCTACATAAGATAACAAGCATGCCATCCTCTGCATTTGTAGGTTAAGTCTATACCTCTTAAATGTAACCAATGTCCTGGGCAAAGAATTACAAAATAGTTAACTATTTCATACAGAGAAAATGATAATCAATAGTTAGAGAATACAGAGAAAATGATAATCAATAGTTAGAGAATACTAATATTAGATACACGAATATTTAAGCCTAGAGATTTTCTAACAAATATCAAATGCTAACAAATTGACAGTACATAATGGAGAATTAAAAATCATTTAAAATTAGAAAGAAATTTACAATTTTATAAGCTTTTCCTGGGACTACATAAAAAAAGAAACACTGATCCTAATATAACCTTTTTTTAGGATAAACTACTGCAAGGAAAATTTTAATTAAACTACTATGTATCTAAATATACAAATATCTGGCATATCTTAATATAGAGAGGATTATATCTCCTATCTATATCTTTGAAATAAAGTAACCAAGTGGAAATTTCAGGCTAACAAGGAAAACATCATATCAACTCTGATTTTGATACATTATTGTGAAATGTCTTCTTTGTGAATAAAATCTCAGGGTTGCTATCAAATCACTGTAAGGATACGTTTGTAACGTTCTTTTACTTAGCATGTATTTCTTGAGCAGTTACAAACATCAAACAGGTTTTTTTAATCCGTCAAAGTAAAAAATTAAAAAGTTTCTCTTTACGGAATTTATCAAGAATAATTATATTTCTCTCACTTTGCTAGTCTCTATTCAAAGTAAAACAGTTATTTTGTTTTTAATGTTAATCATAAGAAAAATATTAATTAAAGGCAACATTGGCCCAAACACAAAGGAAAAGTATTCATTGCTACCTGAACAAAAGAGATGAGAAGCTCCTCTTCTCTTTTGTTTGTTCAATTTGTTTTACTTCTTCTAAGTGAAATTTTAGTTGTTGACAAATACTGTAATAAGAAAGTTTTAATTATAAAAGGTTTTTATTTGGGGGGGTTAATTATAAAAGTTAATTATACTGTTGTGGGGAGGAATGAGAACATCTTTAGATCTTATGGGGTTATCAATATCCTCTGCTTAGTGTAGATTTTGCTTTTCTATTTTTGAGGAACTAGAGCCCCAGGTTAAAACTAAACTGAATCACTAATATCATTATCTTTCTTATCTTTCCTGACAAAATTCGTGTATTGAAAGATTTCAGTAAATTGATAAATAAAGGGAAAGAATAAATTATATGTAATGTCTCTTTCTTTTATTGTAACATTCCAATACAGTCACATAGTTGAGAAGAAAAGTTCTTTGCAAAAGAAGTTTAGTCTGTAACCAGAGAAGGGATGATAGAATTAGAAAGTCATTTTTTTAAGCATTATGAAATAGGAAATCTATGCAATGATCACTAATAGATGCTAAAACAATACATAAAAATTAAGAAAACTTACACTGACGTCCAATGAATGTACTGATTGATTTTATAATTATTAAAAATGAAATGAACCATGAACCATGCTTTAAGCTTAATGGGACAGGACATGCTCAGCACCAGTGAAGTCACACCCTTGACTGATTAGTTGCTAACAATAGGCACAATGAGAACAGAGTAAGAAACCATTGAAAAGAAGGTTTCTTTCAATGCAGTCAATCTACCTTCTTTTCAATGGTTTCTTACTCTGTTCTCATTGTGCCTATTGTTAGCAACTAATCAGTCAAGGGTGTATGTTTTTCCGCCATACAAAAAACAAGAGGGAATTGTTGGGCCCTGCCATGTGCCTGAGGCCTAGTGCAACTTCCCGAGCCTGACTAGAAGTAGATCCCTCGAGCTACTTCCACATAGCAATGACTCAGCAAGGCCCGGCCTGAAACTGCCTCTACCTAGATACAGCCAACATGGTACCGTGCCATTGGCCCGACCCTGTCACGCACCTCTTCCCCTGCCTTCTTTCCCTGCCCCTTCTCCACAATAAAAAATAAATAAATAAATAATAAAATAAAATAAAGGAAACAATGCCAAGACACATCATAATCAAACTGCTCAAAAGCAGAGAGAAAGAGACATTTTTAAATGCAGCTAAAGAAAAGACATGATACAAAAAAAGACAATGCTGACAGAATTTTCAACAGAAGCTAGGCAAGTGAGAAGCTAGTGGGGCAGCAATTTTAAATTGCAGAATGATAAAATCATCAGTCTAAAACTTCACACCCAGCAAAATTATCTTTCAAAAGCAAAAGGGGAAAAAAAAAAAAGACTTTCTCAAGATATAAAACCTGAAAAAAATTCACTAGCAATCACTACTAGAAATGTTAAAAGAAGTTCTTCAGGCAGAAGAAAAATGACAATAGACAGAAATATGAATTTACATGACTGCATCAACAAATTGTGGCATATGTATATCATGGAATATTATTCAGCCATAAAAAGAGATGGAGGCTGGGCTCTGTGGCTCACACCTGTAATCCCATCAGGCCAAGGCAGGGGGATTGCCTGAGCTCACAGGTTAGAGACCAGCCTAAGCCAGAGTGAGACCCTGTCTCTAAAAATAGTTGGGCATCGTGCTGGCGCCTGTAGTCCCAGCTATTTAGGAGATTGAGGCAAGAGAACCACTTCAGCCCAAGACTTTGAGGTTGCTGTGAGCTGTGACACCACAGCAGTCTACTGAGGGTGACAAAGTGAGACTCTGTCTCAAAAAAAAGAGAGAGAAAAGAGATGAAAACATTACATGTATTATGTTTACCTGGATAGAATTGAAACACACTCTTCTTAATAAAGTATGGCAAGAATGGCAAAATAAATATCCAATATACTCAATACTAAAATGAACCAATATATAAACAATTATATACTCACATGAACAGTAACACACACTACAGTCTTCAGGGATGTGGGGAGGATGGAGGGGGAGAGGGAGGACGAATGGCAGAAGGAGGGCAGGCATTTGGCACAATCTCACCTAATGGGCAAAATGCTTTGGTGGATATGGGTAAAGGGTTCTTTTACAACTGCAACTTTACCTTGAAAGTGAGAATAGGGTAACACCTGTGGCTCAAGGAGTAGGGCCCCGGCCCCATATACCTGGGGTGGTGGGTTCAAAACCGGCCCCAGCCACAAACTGCCAAAAAAAAAGGTGAGAATAATGCAATCTAAAAATGTGTGCCCTCATATTAATTTGAAATAAAAAAAAAAAAAGAAATAAAAAGTGCCAGAAAGAACTCTTAAAAAAGGGTAAGGTAGTATGCAACAGGAATCTCTCTCCCTGCCTAAACAACAATTGCACTGACAGAATCTGTTTATTCTGAAACTCTGGGTCCACTGAAGGTCTGCAACTCCCAGGGGAAGGCTTAGATTTAGTTTCTAGATTGAAATTATCTACCAAGTGCCCAGCAAAATGTATGAAAAATTGATCCTTATCAAGGTCATGAAATTTCGGAACAATGAGGACAAGGAGCAGATCCTCTGCATTCCCAGAAAGAAGAAAACAGTTTCTGTGAAGAGATCAAGAACAGAATGACAGCAAAAGTCTCCATGGCAACAGGAGGTGCCAGAAGACAACGCTGCACTGACTTAAAAAATCTGAGGAAAATCATTTTCAGTCTATAGCTTTTACCTACCCAAACCTCCACTTCAGGAGAGACAAATGGAGACATTTTATTTTATAAAGACATTTTCAGATCTGTAAAGACATTTTCATTTTTTACCTCCCACACAGCATTTCTCAAAAAGCTCCTGAACATATCCTGCACCAAGTAAGTGAGTAAACCAGAAAAGAAAAAAGATGAGATCCACAAAATCAAGGGTCTAATGCAAGGAGAGGCAGGATGGTAAAGGGACATCTTTAGACAACAGCTTTGGAACTGCAGGTGTAGAGGGAAGCCAGGCCAGACTGGGACAGATCAGAAGTTCTTGTGGAAGGGGCTTTTTCCAAAAGGTGAAATTGATAGACTTCCTCATGCTGTTTGCACTTATTAAGAGATGTTACTCAAAGAGAAAGAGTTTGGAAATTAACTAACAATAAGGACATTAACAACCAAGCAAATTAAAAAACAAGACGATTATTAACTTCAGACAACTAGAAGGTCGTACAGACAGGGAAAATGATCATATGATATTACGAATACTGTATAGCTCAGCTTTGACTAACCTTTACATAGTTATAGTAACGTAAACATTAAATATTGCTGTAGCCAGAATTTCAGTTTATCTGAAATATGGTAGTATGAGGGAACAGTAAGTCTCTAAAAGGCAGAAAGCATTAAAAAAGGCTAAATCTCATCTCCTATAGGAAATCAACATGACACCTAAATTTAAAAAAACGTAAAAAGTAGTAATATAAGTTACATATAAGTGGTAATATAACTAAATTATTAGCCAAAAGAAAAGCAGTTTGTCTCCGGGGTGCAGTGGAGGCAGATGGGGTCTTCTGCATTTGATTACCAGCTTTGTAGAACTATTTAGCTCTGTAAAACAACCTACATTTAACCTTCCTAAAATTAACACCACAACATAATTCGTTTTTTTAAATGACTGCAAAAACCAAAACAAACAAAAGCAACCTCATCCTCCCTATTAAAGTGTGGATCTTCCTACTTGCTCTTCAAATTGAAGTTTTCTGAATCTGATTCCCCCGTCGGTAAAACGAGTTATTATATGGATTGAAATATTAATAAATTGTGAATACAAAAGTGTTTGGAAACTAAATGCTTAACAACAATAATAATTTACAGCCCTAAAGCTGGAAATCCTCCACATTTATTCAGTCACATGCCGTGTGCGTGAGTGAGGGTGTGTGTGGCAGGGGGCAGGACTTCACCGGCGCGACACCGGCGACCGTGCCTTGAACTTGGCCTTCTGTCGCGGGCTATCCATGGTCCTGGCGGTGGCGCCAGACTTGGTTCCGAGTTCACTTTCCAACCCCGCCACCTCCCAGCTGCGTGGCCGCAGGCCATTCATTTAGCTCTTCCGATCTCCGCTCCCTTATCTGGGAACAGTAAGGTCTCTTTAGCGGAGCTGGTACCCCAAACTAAGGACAATTAACGCGAGTCGGGAGCTGTGCCCAATAACTAACCGCAGCAGCTCAACCTCCGGAGCGCGCAGGGCCCCTGGGGCAGCGGAGCGGAGCGCGCGGGGGGCGGGGAGGCCCGCGGTCGCCATGGCAACCGAGACGCCGCTCGGTCCCGGATGCGCGCGGCGGAGCAGAGCAGGCCGACAGCCCCGGGCCGCGCAGGAGACCGCGTGGCATGAGGGTGGAGGAGGCTGTGATGGTGACCGCGGCAATGGCACCCGAGGCGGGTCGCGACAGGGAGCAGCCTGGGCAGCCCGCGGGGCTGGAGTGCGGGGCGCGCGGAGAACCAGGCCCGGGCTGCCCGCAGGAGCCGGACAAACAGTGTGAGTTCAGCGCGGACTCTGCCGGGGGCGTAGACGCGGAGAGGGGGTGCGACCGGGTCAGACCTTGAGGGTGGAACTGCTGTTTTGGCGGGGCAGAGGAGACGGCACTGTGGCAGAAAGCATCTGGTCCCCAAGCCCACTTTCACACAAGGCCACCTGAGCTTAGGGTCAAGGCATCATTTCCTGCTTTAGAGGACTCGGGCATTATACATGGTGCCATTATACTGGAAGGGATTAAAACACACACACACACACACACACACACACACACACACACACGGGTGGCGCCTGTGGCTCAAAGGAGTAGGGCGCTAACCCCATATGCCAGAGGTGGCGGGTTCAAACCCAGCCCCGGCCAAAAACTGCAAAAAACCAAAAACAAATGAACAAAACCCCCCCACACACTCTATCGTATATGTATATAATCCATACACACGCATTTATGTAAATACACATTTATGTGTGAATGTCTATGTGCTTGCGTCTGTGTATATAGACAAACGTGGAAATAGGCACTTCATTTTGTCAGTTTCTTCATTTTACACATCAAAAATTGAGGTCTGGACTAGAGGAAAGGAAGTGACTTGCTACAGTTACTCAGTCAATGCTGGAGAAATACTTAAAACATTTCAGCACTGGTTTCTTGGACTCTCAGTCCATCAATTACCACCTGATGCCTTTAGAATCTCACAATTATAGGCCACATTTTAACACACTACTGTTTCCTGTCTGTCCTGCCAGTCCATCCTACAAACAATATTCAAATAAGTAAAGACAGTTCTGGTACACAGTGACAACTGGCATAGTTGTAATTTGCTCATCTGTCTTCTTTCCTGAATTTACCAGCATTTCACAGCCTCTTGTGCCCCAAGGTCTTGGGTAGGTGCTAAGGAATGATGGTGAGAATAATGGGCCAGGAATGGAGTAGGTCTGCAGTACCTCCTTGATTGCCTCTCTGGAGGGCAACCTCCGGTCCCTTGGCATTCTCTGCAGGGCCCCCACAGGGAAGGTCCGGCTGAAGGCCTCAATACTTCTGCTTCAGTGTACCACACACTCCTATCCCCCAGAGACTTCATTAAGGAGTCTCGGAACCACTGCCTCCTGGTGCAAGGGGCCTATTCCCTCAGCATCAGCCCTAGTATGACTGTGACACTTCTGTTCTTTTGTAGCATGCAGAGGCCTTACTTAGAGAAACTGAATTCAGAATATTTAGGTAATGGAGATTCTGTATTCCTATTTAAAGTTCTGTTGGGTACCTTTTCTATTAGAGATGCTAGTATTTGAATGTTCTTTAGTCCTATGGCTACATGAGTAAAAGGTGGAATTAATCACTCATCAATTCAGCATGTAGTGATTGTTTACTATGTGCCTAGCATTGGACAAGTTGCAGAGAAAGGAATAATAAATTAAGCAAATGTCCAAATTTCCATAAGCTCACTAAGTCTATTGGGGGTGTGCAAAGGGTTTCTGCCTCAGCCTCCCTGAGAACCTTTTTTTAGGGCCATAGGCTAAGCAGAGACAGGCTGTTCACACCCAGGCAACGTACTCATTCAATTTTCAAATGTCTGTAATTGGAAAGGTCTTCAGTCTCTACAGCTTCTACTCTGCAATCATAGACCTGCTCTCAACACACACACACAGATAAAGTATGACCTTTTCCTATATAAACATCCTTGAATTACATAATAGCAGCTGAGGACCAACCAAATCTTTCATGGATTTAATATCACTTTTGAAATCGTTTGTAGTTCTCTGCCCATGCTGGCTGTCCTCTTCCAACATCCTCCGGTTATTTAAATCACTGGCCTGGCATTCTAGGTATGATCTGATTAGCATAGTGTGATGAGACTATAATTATGGGTTGTAAACTATGAACTACTTTGAGTAACCCTGAGGCTTGGGAGAGTCCAGTAAGTACTGGTTTTCATTTTCACAACTTTAATTTTATGACATCAGGAAGCTACTTTCTCAACTATGAAACAGAAATAATTGTACTTGCCCAGAGGTCATTGTGAAACAACAACAGTAAAGAGAAACCAATATGTGTGAGATGCCTAGGGCATGGCAGCATTCTGTAAATTGCAGCAATTATTATTAGCTCTCACTAAAAGAAATCCTGAAATAATGTTCCAAAAGAAAGTCTGGAATAGGCTTGGCACCTGTGGTTCAAGCAGCTAAGGCGCCAGCCACATACACCTGAGCTGGCAGGTTCGAATCCAGCCCTGGCCTGCCAAACAACAATGACGGCTGCAACCAAAAAAAAAAAAAAAAAATAGCCAGGCGTTGTGGCGTGCACTTGTAGTCCCAGCTACTTGGGAGGCAAAAGCACTTGAGCCCAGGAGTTGGAGGTTGTTGTGAGCTGTGAGGCCACAGCACTCTACCCAGGGTAATAGCTTGAGGTTCTGCCTCAAAAAAAAAAAAGTTTGGAATAATACTGTTCTCAGCAGTCCTTAGTCGTGACCACTGATCACTGTCAAGCCATCTGTTGACCAATCCACTCAAAATGTTGGTAAAGATTAACATGAAGCTGCTATGTTATAGTTCTCAGAATTCTCTCTCTCCTTTCTCTCCCATCTTCCTTCCCTTCCTTCCTTTCTATATTTGCCCATGATAGCTCTGAATTTTCACAGTCCTCCAAGTGACTTTTAGTGATTTCCTCTGTCAATGTCAATTTTCTTAGCAGCAGACCTGAAACATGTCAAGGAGGCCTGAACTTAGAGAAGGTGTCTCTTCCTCTCTGCGATCCTGTTATAAGCTTTTTGTGCTTGAAGATCATGATTTGACAGAAAAAGATTAAATCAAAGTTAGGCCTGAGTAATGCTGATCTCATATTTTATTCATGACTCCCAACTTTCGGGAAATGAGAAAGACCCTAAACTTTAGGAGCCCAGGGTGTTCAACCCTTTTTCTTTTCTGGTGCACGTCGGAAGAATAAAAGTCGTCGTGGGCCACACATTCAACACACAAACACTAACAAAAGCTGATGAGCAAAAGCAAAGGTCCATGCATACTTTTTGTGATATCCATATTTTTGCAATATTCAGCACCCCAGGATGAACAAAACAGTCCTCAAATAATCTGCATGCCGCCCTCAGGTGGAAGGTTGGACACCTGTGCACGTATCTAATTCTACCTTGTCCTTGTCTGAAGGTGTGTTTGTGTCTTCGTGACCAGGAATGACCCAAGATCACTGCCAGAAGCAGCAGGTCTCTTGCCCTACTTGGGCCAGTCTGCGTCCCTGTGAAATTGACTCACTTGTGTTCTTTATTGGTTAGTCTGGAAAAGATAAGACACTTGAAAAAGATATGTCTTTTTTACTTTCAAATCTTCAACAACTGAAGTATTTGGTTTGTGTTGTTCATGGTGCCTTGAATTGAACTTTTGGGTACTGAGTCTAGACCTACTGATTCCCTGACGTTCACAGCTTGCACTGGCAGACATGACACAGTCTTTACTTAGAGCTCTGTTTAAGTGTTTAATTTTACCTGAACACACATTTGTTGAAAAAATTTGTTGCTATTATTATGCCAAACTCTGTTCTAGGACTCTAAAGAACTGAAAACACAACATTCCTGCCCTTATGGTGTTTATTAGTTAAAACTAATAGCGACACAAGTAATCGTATGTAAGTGAAAGGAAGCTGCATGCAAATTGCAATAAGTGAAATGAAAGAAAAAGGAGGATACTGTGAGAAAAAGGCATTTCTAGATGGTGGAGTCAAAGTTTCTCTAAAGAACTGACATTAGAGTCAATGCCTAAAATTTGAGTATAAGTTATAAAGGCAAAAACTTAGGAGCGCGGCAGTCCAACAAGCAAAAATAGCTTGTACAAAGATGGGAATGAACAGAAGGGCCATGGGGCTGGAGCTGTGAGAGAAAGAGGCTGGTGGACAGATTAGAGCAACAGGGAAGACCTGACAGCACAGAGCTCTTTTGTTTCTCCAGAGTTCTGACCCCTGGAGTGAATGGAAGAAATGTAGCTAAGATGTTCAGAACAAATCATCTAGTTCTTGATGTACTAGTAATATCCTATAGTGCCAGAATTAGAGGCCAGTGGTTCACTATTCAAATTTACATTTAATCTTCTAAAATGATAATTTCAAAATGCTGAGAGAGAAAAAAAAAAAAAAAGAAAGAAGAGCTGATTGTGCTGTTTCTGTATCTAAATTGCAAGCTCCATGCATACATCTGCCTCTCTAATTGCTCTGCATGGCCCCTAGCAAAATGCCTGCTACAGGTCTTAGTAGGCCCTTCTTTGTTTTATTTTATTTTTCCAGTTTTTGGCTGGGGCTGGGTTTGAACCTACCACCTCCAGCATATGGAGCTGGCACCCTACCCCTTTGAGCCACAGGCGTCTTTATTAATAACTTCCCAAATAAGTGAGTGAAAGTTTTTTTTTGAGGCAAATGACAAAACCACATATATTTCTATGTATTTCTTCATACTATATAAAAGAGATACCTGAAATTTACCCCACAAGTCTAGGAATTACATAAAAGTATGAAATCCCCAAAGAACCAAAGTTCTAATCAAAGAGATCTTTCTAAGACGGAGCCTACAGGTATAATTGTCTGATATTTGTATGGAATAATATGTCTTTAAAAAAAAAAAAAGAGTTATTCGAGTAGGTGTAATGACTAGAAGTTTGGGCAGAATTTATGATAAATAACCCATTTTGTTCATGCCTTACAGGGAAGAAATTTTTATATTGTGAACCACATAAGAGAATTAGGGAAGTAATGGAAGAAGAACTTTATATTAAGAGAGATGAATGCCACGTTAAAAACCCATCTGCAGGTAACTTCAGTAACAAATGAAACATCTTTGTGAAATGGATATAAAATTGCCTATTTGATGACAGGATGATTATTTTATGTATTACAAAATTGTAACTATTAAAAGAAAAAATGAGTTCTTGGGCAATTCTTGAGCTATTTTATAATTATTGTGCCTATGTCCAATGAACCTTTCTATTTAGAAAAAATGAGCTAAAAGGTAGTTATGACTGTGTGCGTTGCTATCCTATTTTTTTTTTTTTTTTTTTTGTTGGTGTAGTTATTTCTATTTAAACTTGAGTTATACTTTTCCCAAGTGCCTGAAAAACACAAGAACATCTTTGATTTTTATCAACATATGTATGACCAATAACTATCGTTCCCAAACTTTAGGCATCAGAATTACCTGGAAGCTTGTTAAAAGCAGACTACTAGGCCCCACCCCTAAAGTATCTAGCTCAGTAGGGCTGGGGTAGGCCCCAAGAATTTGCATTTCTACCAAGTTCCTATGTGATATTGCTGCGCTGGTCCAGAGACCCCACCTAGCAAATCACTGACCTGGGAGAATCTAATTCATTTAACTAGGTCAGATCATGCAAGGATTTATTCTCATAAACTGGACTGTATGAATTACATGGTCTGGGCATTGATAACTCTCATTGATGGTTCACGTGAGAATTCCTTCTCAATGATTACTAGATGCATATTTCATGCTCTTCAAATCATCAAATTTTTATTGTAATATTCTTGGGTGCCAGCAATTTCTAGAAGAAATAAAAAGAACTATAAGACAAGATAGAGAACTTGATATTTTCTGTGGAGGATGGTTGGGCAACCTGAAGGTGAGGTTCCAATTCACTAAGAATTCCTAAGAGAGACGCTGCAGGTACGTCATTTCAGACTCCATGACTATATGACCACTTCTTTTTTTCTTTTTATTTATTTATTCTTTTTTTAATTTCTTTTTATTTTTAATTTATTGTTTGGGATTCATTGAGGGTACAAGAAACCAGGTTACACTGATTTCATTTGTTAGGTAGAGTCCCTGTTACAATCGTGTCTTGCCCCCAAAAGGTGTGGCACACACCAAGACCCCACCCCCTCCCTCCTTCCCTCTCTCTGCTCTTCCTTTCCCCAACTCTCCCTCCTTCTTTCTCTCTTTGCTCTCCCCTTCACCCACCATGTCATTAATTGTCCTCATATCAAAATTGAGTACATAGGATTCATACTTCTCCATTCTTGTGATGCTTTACTGAGAATAATGTGTTCCACTTCCATCCAGGTTAATACAAAGGCTGTAGAGTCTCCATCTTTTTAATGGCTGAATAGTATTCCATAGTGTACATATACCACAGCTTGTTAATCTATTCCTGGGTTGGTGGGCATTTAGGCTGTTTCCACATTTTGGCGATTATAAATTGAACTGTGATAAACAGTCTAGTGCAGGTGTCTTTATGATAAAAGGATTTTCATTTCTGAACCAGCTACAGAAACACTTTCTTGGGCCGTCTCATATGAGCTATTCTTACAAAAGGGGAGACCAATAAAATGGTCAAATTTGCTCATATAATATATTCAAGGAAGGTTTTAAAGTCTATTTTGACTCTATGAATGGATACAGAATAACCTACCAAATTACTGCTGGGAAACCTAGCCTAAATTTATTATTTTCCTATTAATTAAAAATTTTTCCCAAGTCTATACTATTATATTTAAGTTTATCTTTATTGTTTTCGAAGAATACATAGAAGCTCTTTTATGCATTTGTTGTATATTTTATTATTCTTACTCTATACTTTTATATGAGGGTCTAAGTGAGTAAGAAATATCATTTGGTTTATAAAAATTCATCTCTCTAAGTAATCTTTTCAAATATCCTTCATATAAAATGGAGACTGTGTGGGCTGCATTCTTATAACATCTACTGGAAGAGGTATTATTTGAGTCTAGTTGAGAATAGATTCTGTGCCTTCAGGTTTTAAAGGGTTTACACATTCCTATCGGATGAGGACAGAGGGCCTGGATCAGCTGGAAAAGGTTCTTATCATCCAAAAATATAGAAATGCAATTTTCTGATCAGATCTTCTAATCAGATGAAAATGGAATTTTCTGGATAAGGAAGAATTTAGGTCATATATTTTCAGTAATTCCTTAAAGACTTTCTTCTTATAACTTACAAGAAAAAGTTAGGCTTGTTAGAAACTTCATTTGGAACCAGTGCATTTATTTTATTGTTTATTTAAAAACTATTTCCACATTTCGAAGAACTTCTGCAGAGGCCTTTGCAGAAATAAATCAACATTCATTTGATGTTTCATATTGCAAAGGGTTTTGTATTTTTCTGGCTCAAACCCGCAGAGTTTATAGTAGTCATGAAAAGTGAGATTAATGAAATGTAATAGTTTTCCCCTTACACAACATTTCCTTTTTCAGTGAATTTCAAAAGCATACTGCAAATTCATAATTTATGTCTATATGTGCCTTAACACATGGAAACTTAATTTTTAGCTTGGTCTATTTATTATGTTAAATATAAAATTAGAAAACGAAAAATGTCGCTGAGCAAGTATGGATGTTTTGTTATTCATTATTTTGTTCCACAACAACGTTTTCCGCCCCTACCATATAGGAGGAATTTACTAGATACCAAAGGCACATCAGGATAATTACAGAGTTTAGGAGTGAAAAACACAAATTAAAATTACTTAAATTTTTCTTTCTCTTGTCAATCTGTGACTGTGTTTACAATACGGCTTTAAACTAGCTTTTCAAGCTCTGATGTTTATTGTTTGCAGCTGACATGTTTTTAAAGGGTGAGTTTACCTTCCTTGTGAGACCAGGAAAGTCCTGCTGGCTAAAACTTTGACATACAGGCATGGTTTAGTAATTCTTAAATTTAGGATTTAAGAAAACACCTAAAAAGAGTAGAATTGGGTAAGGGCATGAGAAGGGAAGAGGGAAGACAAATCTCTAGAAGATTCTGAGCTGTGAGAAAAGATGTGATTGTTTTCTTTGAGTCTCTTGTGTCTGCCGCCCTTTTCCTTTTGAGGTGAGGGATGCCAGGATTTTTCAGCTCTCCACCTTTGTCTTTGCTCTTTCTTCTGGAAAGCACAGAGCTGTGTGGGAGTTAAGTTTCTCTTAAAAGCAGCAGCTGCCTAAAAAGGCATCTATGCTTCTTTCTAGATTTCTTTTTCTTCAGTTGAATATATTGTCTTCTGTAACGTCACCAAACATGAGATCAAATGAAAGTTGGACAATTTTTTTCCAGCAACCTGTATCTTTGAATACAGTAAATAATTATATTTTGCTTTGAGTTTTTTGTACATGTCTGAGTGCATTTATATTTTAGGTATTTTCCCAATTAAGTTCAAAACTTCTAGCTATCCCTGAGGTTGCATCTGAAGAGCACAGTTAAACTAGACTAGTACAGTTATTCCTCTATCTAATTTGGTGTGGTTTGTCTGTACAGTTCTTTCTAATTTTGAACTGCTTTCCGTTTTACTGGATCTTCCCACGGCACGAACAAATCTGAGTTTTATTTTCTTGGTTTCCTACGGGGCGTCGTGCACAGGGGCTATTCAGTAAATGTTTATGGGCTTCTGAATTTGAGAGTCTATTACCCAAAGGCTGGGAAACAGCCCTTGTCTGTCAGTGGATAGACAAGGATAGAAGAGGAAAGTGGATTGAATAGCAAGGGAAGATTCAGGGTAGAAGGAACAACGTGAACTTTTTAAGGTTTTGACAGAAGGAGATTGTGGAGAGTTACTTGAGAAGGTCTTTGAAGGAGGAAGAAAGTAACCTTGACAGACAGCCTCAGCTACTCTGCTTAGGAGAGGGAAGCGAGAGGTAAGAATTGACATTTAGCTAGGTGAGTCAGTTCAGTGACTATACTTCTAGACACGGGAATCGAGTCCAAGCTTGGACGTTCAAATCAGGGACACCGGTCAAAATAATAGCTGCTGTTCATTAAATACAGAGTACTTTGTACCCATCTCATCTAAATCCTGCAATAATCCTTTGAGGATACACAGATTATTATCCTCATGTCAAAGAAGGGAAAACTGGGACACAGTGGGTTAAATAATCTCCCCAAAGTCATACAACTATGAGGTAGTGCAACTACTACGGAAAACCCACATCTTCTCTGAACCCAAGGACCCTGCTCCGAGTCGTCACTCGGTTTGGAGCCCTTTATAGAGAGGGATCAAAGGTCAGCGACGATGGCACTGGGCAGCCTTGGGTCTGTAGAGAATATATGTCATAAAGTTTGCAGCTTCAGAAATTAAAACAAATAATTTATGCGACTAACCTGAATTTGCCACCTTACTTGAGTTGGAGTTTTCTACCCAGGACACATTCACCAAATGTTTGTTGACTGATGCTCAAAACCTGAACAAGTGTTTTAGGCCAGTGCAGATAAACCTTATTAAACGGTATCAGGATTTCAGACCTGTATAACTTGTCATGTATCAATAGGCAGACACCATTTTCCAGGTATTTTGCTATGGTGTTTTTAATGTAAGATCCAATGAGTTTATGACTTCTGGGAGATTCTTGAATCTATTGGATGAATTAATGTGGTAACCTTTGGTTCTATTATTTTTGGAAATATTTCCATTTACTGCAGGAATTAAATCAGAATCAGATAAGGTCGACTGCATAAATTCTGTGTATTAACTGTTGTTTATTCCTGATTCATCTGTGTTTTGTTATGTATGTTTCTCAACTGACTTTTCATCTATTCCATTGATGGGCAAATTAAATTATCTCAGAGATTGTGGAGGTTTATTGCATGGAGAATAATTGAATGAATGACATCGAATAAAAGATTAAACAAATGATAAAGACCTTGGGTTGTTTGATAAACCATGCCAAATAAACCTCCACCCAAATAATTGAAAAAAATGACCTCAAAGTAAATATTCTAAAAACACTTTGTGCTAAAAAGAGAATATGCTAATACTTATCCTCTTGCTAATATTGACAGTGGCCCTGGAAAGGATCTGGAGCATTAAAAGGAATCTCCCTGTGGGAGGCTTGAAGCCAGGACTGCCAAGCAGAAACAGTTTACTGCCACAAGCCAAGTACTATTCAAGGCATGGAGGGCTGAGAAGTAAGACCGGGATACCTTTGGCTTCCACTTAAGCCCTGAGGGTACTGTGCAGTTTACAAACAGTGGTATACGCGTTGTTTAAAAATCTCAATCAAAATTCAACCTCCCCTGGACTTGTTGCTCTTGGGTTACTTGCAGTTTAGCCACATGATGTCATTATGAAACTCAAACAGTAACAGTTTAGCTGACCAATTTACCCTGCTGGATACAATAGAAATTTGTATTTTGAGTTATACTCAAGACCTTTTTGTTTCTTTGCTTGACTCTTTTTGAGATGGGGTCTCCCTCTACTGCCCAGGAGTGCGGTGGTGTCATCATAGCTCACTGCGACTGCACAGGGGTCTCCCGGTTGCCCAGGCACTTCTTGAAATCCTGGCCCCAAGTGATCCTCCCTCCTGGGCCTCCCAAAGTGCTAGGTTTTCAAGTGTGAGTCACCGCACCTGGCCTCTTTACCTAGTTTAAAATTTCAAAATATTAATGGGGCTAAGAATGTTTCTGTTAGGTGGCTGCCTAGCGCAATGCTTCACTTGGGGCCTTCAGGGAGCCCATCACCAGAACAGTGTTGTAGCCACCTGGCAAGTCCATACCCTCCAATATCTCCCTTCCTCCCCTGTTCTCCCCCCACCTTTTTTAAAATCTCGGATTAATATGAAGGTACATATGATTAAGTTACATGGTTTGCATTTGCAAAGTGAAGTTGGAGTTGCAGCTGAGCCCTTCACCCAGGTAGGGTGCCACACACACCCAGTCTCCTCCTTCCTGAGTCCCCACGATCTGTCCGTGTCTTTGTGCCTCTGTGTGCTCATCCTTCGGCTCCCAATCGTGAGTCTTTGTGGTGCTTGTTTTTCCAATCCTAAAATGGAGTGAAGAACATTCATTTAGAGTTAATGGTCTGCAGTTCCACCCAAGTTGCTGCAACAGACATCATTTCATTCCTTTCTACAGCTGAGTAGTTCACATTTTCTGAATTAGCTGATAATTAATGGGTACTTAAGTTGATTCCACATCTTTGCAACGGTGAATTGAGCTGCGATAAACATTCGAGTGCAGGCGACTTTTTGAGAAAATGATGTCTTTTCCTTTGGGTAGATGAACAGTGGTGGGATTCCCGTGTCTAACGGTATAGCTACATTTATTTATTTGAAGAATATCTATACCAGTGGGAATGAGGAAAGAGAGATAAAGGAATTAAGGAAGAACGAGGCAACTACTTGGCGCTGCTGCCTTACTTTCATCCTGTTTTAGGAAAAAGGTCACCAGGCTGGGCCCAGTGGCCAGATGTTCCTCAGCAGACATGAACTTTGGCATGAAATAGTATTAATTTCTCACTGTCACAGCCAGCATCTGCCAGGAGCGTTTGTAGGATGCAGGGATGGTGGGGGTCTTGCCAGGAACATTTGTAGGATGGGGAGAAGGTGGGGGTCTTGCCAGGAGCGTTTGTAGGATGCGGGGAAGGTGGGAGTCTTGCCAGGAGCATTTGTAGGATGCGGGGAAGGTGGGAGTCTTGCCAGGAGCGTTTGTAGGATGCGGGGAAGGTGGGGATCTTGCCAGGAACATTTGTAGGCTGCAGGGAAGGTGGGGGTCTTGCCAGGAACGTTTGTAGGATGCGGGGAAGGTGGGGGGTCTTGCCAGGAGGGTTTGTAGGATATGGGGAAGGTGGGGGGGTCTTGTCAGGAGGGTTTCTAGAGTGCGGGGAAGGTGGGGGGTCTTGCAATGGAAGCAGTGTCTGGATGCTCCAGGTGCATGCAGTAGGTATGTGAGTCTTGAAGAGTGATCTGCAGTTGAGAGGTAACCATGGATAAAAACAAGAAGTGGGTAAAAACCCAGCATGGATGCTCTTAACCAAGAAAGAAATCATAATAGCAATATTATTAGCACTGTTTATTCTAGATTCTTGGTATAAACAATAATACCTCATGTTCTATTTAATCTTTATAACAATTACACAAAACATATATAGTTCATTTTATAGATAAGAAAATTGAGGTGCAGAGAGGTTGACTAATTGACCCGGGGTCACTTAGGCAGTGAATAGAAGTGCTGGGCTTTGAACTAAGGCAGGTTGTCACCAGATGCCGTGCTTGCAATCACTAGGCACTACTATGCCTTTGAGCCGAACAGGACCCAGGGGCTAGGGTGCCATTGGGCCTGGAGAGAGATGGGAGCTCAGAAAAAGGGTCCCCGGGAGGCCAGGAGTGCAGCCTCTAGGATATGGATTCAGTGGAGGGAAATTCAGCCACTAAGAAACTGAGACAAGAGGTTAAAAACACAAACAAAAACACTTGTTACCAAAGGGGATTCATGTAGCAAACAAAAATCAGTTATAGAGACATGGGTTTAACCAGAATAAATTAGTAATAGCCATCATTTACCATGTGTCAGGCCTGGCAGTAAGTGTTTTATGTAGATATCTAATCCACACAATCACATGAGCTGAGAAATATAATCTCCATTTTCCAGGTAAGAAAACTGAGGCGTAGAGACTCTATATACATTACCCAAGATCTAGGAGATAGTGGAGTTGGAACGACAAGCATGTCCATCTGGCTTCCAAAACTGTGCCCTTAGTTCCAAGACAAGGCCCCAGACCCAAGACCAGGCAACAAGTGACAGTCACAAATTTGCGGTTAAATGGACACAAGTGCCAGGGTTTGGGGAAGGCAGGGTTTTAGGAATCCGGGAGGCAACCACACTCACAATCCACAAAGACACCGATGTTCTGGGGTAATGATGGATTCAACTCAAGTTTGGGCCATGTGCTGTTTATTCCAACTTTCCACTCACTTTGTTAGGTGCCACGTATAGCAGATGAATCCATCATTCCAAGAAAACTCACAAAGCAATTTACTTCCATGATTAATGATTTTCTAAATGCATATTATGTACATATTATGATTGAAACCACTTCAATTACCTTTATCTGAAGACATACAAGTCAAATAAATTACCTAATCCATCAATTGAAGACATGTAAGAATGTGTGTTTGATTTTTATCATAATTATATGACTTTCATCCATGCAATTTAGGAGAGTCTTGCTTATGATTCCTACTCATTCTTACCCACATCATCTTCCTAGCAGCCTCCAGCCAACTGTCCCCAGCCCAGGCCCAGCCCTTAGGGCAATCATGTTACAATACGTAACTATTATGGACATATATCTCAGCTTCATCTCTGTAAGTTGCCTGCTGCATATTTGCCCTTTGGTAGGAACTGCTACTGCTGTTAATGCACTCACAACTTAGCAATCTGTGTAAGTCAGGCTGATCACCAAGAATTAAACATTTCTCATTTTTAATGGAAAAAGGAAGGTGTTCGGCACAGACATATCAGAAACAAAATCTACAGGTGATTTTCAAAAATTGTCAGTAATAATTCATAGCCCATCAAAAGCTCCATGAAGGCAGCAACCATGTCTCTTTCATTGCACTGTGTGTCTGGCACTTAGCACAGCGCCGGGCATAGCAGGTGCTCAATTGCTATTTGTCACAGAAAGACCGATGGATGAATGAACTAGCAAATGGATGCCAAATGAACATTATGTATATCATAAATGTATATTAGTCTGTAGTCCCCATTATTGGCATTAATACCTGTCTATACATTAATCCAAAGTAATGAGAAACTATGAATGCCTGCTTTATGTTCAGAACCTTCTTGATGCTAACACACATATGTTCTCTCTTCCACAAAAGTATATGGTTTTTCCTGCTAAGTTAAACAGAATGCAAGTGATAGAAGGAAAAGCAAGGCATAAGAAGTTCTATATATTTTAAATACATCTTGGAACTAACACTTGTAAAGAGAGATTTTCCGCAGATTACAATAAGACTTCCAGGAACTTGCCCCATACAGTGTGCTTCAGGTAGATAATTCAGTCAAACATCACTGTCATTTTTTCTTGCTCATGATCATGGTAGTTGTGACCCTTCCAACATCTAATATACTTCATTGAAAGTTTAAATTTAAAATCATGATCATACAACTGTAGTTTTTTGGTTTTTTTTTTGAGACAAGTCTCATTATGTCGCCCTCAGTAGACTGCTATGGTGTCACAGCTCACAGCAACCTCAAACTCTTGGGCTTAAGTGATTCTCTTGCCTCAGCCTCCCGAGTAGCTGGGACTACAGGCACCTGCCACAATACCCGGCTATTTTTTGGCTGCAGTTGTCATTGTTGTTCAGCAGGCCCAGGCCAGGCTCAAACCCACCAGCTTTGGTGTATATGGCTGGCGCCCTGCTCACTGAGCTATGGGTGCTGAGCCCATACAATTGTAGTTCTAAAGCACATTTCAGTTAAGAGACTGGGAAGTATCTACGGCTTTAGTCATACTAACATGTTTTATTATTCATTTACTATCATTATTCCTTTTTATTCTGCACCATGTACAAACAAAAAGCTTTCTAGCTCTGTGGTAAGCTTGAAAGTGCCTACCTGGGTATTTTTCTAAAATGTAGATTCTGATATAGTAGGTCTGGCGTGGGATCGGAGAGTCTGCATTTTTATCCAGCTCCCAGGGCAATGCTGTTTGTCCAGAAGCTACGCTCCAGTAGTAAGGGACTGGGAAACACAGCCGCAGTCTTGCTGTTTACTGAGATCATAAGGGCGTGGCTCTCCTAGCCTGCTCTACCAAACCAAGTGCTGTTGGGAACAGTAAGTCAAACGCTTACTTACTTGTCTTGTTCACAAGTTTTTTTTTTTTTTTTACTCTAGGATAAGATGACTATAATTTTCCATTGAGGCAAAAAAGCCCCCCTTTCTCCTGAAGTTTGAAGAACAGAGAAGAAACTCAAGCTTGTTTCAGGATTTAAAATGTGTAAAAAAATGTATATTAGTCTGTAATCCCCATTATTGGTATTAATACCTGTCTATAAATTAATCTGAAGTAAGGAAAAACTATTGATAAAGTTTACTAAGCACCTGAAAACAAAGAAGGAAATTGTCTACTTGTTTTTAGTTTGTCAGAGTTGGGCTTTGGGCTTCTCTTTCAGCTCACTCAAGTGTGTGGAACAATGATGAAACGAAGGCGCATTTACTGAGTCTTCAGTTTAAGGTAGACATTATAAACCTCAGCCCTTCACTAGAGGGTACTGTGTTCCTGCACTTAGGAAAATAAATCCAGGTATGACTAGATGATGGTTAGTAAATGAACGACACGGATGAAACGTCTTTGGCTCATGGACCACTTTTATGTTACCCTTGGTAGAGCTCATTTCTCCAGAATTTGTTCACCAAATAGTAAGGAGCCAGAAAGTTTATAGTGACATCTACAAAAGGCCTGGGGTGGGAAGATTTTAATCATACTGCTGAGTTAAAAAAAAAAAAAAAAGGTTTAAAAGAAGGGGAAAATCCTCTTCTTTTCCCCCTATTTTTCAAAGTAATATATATACAGTATAGAACAACTGGAAAATAAATAGCAAGAAAAAAACAACTCATCTATAATTCAATTTACAGAAACAACTATTGATATTGCACCATTTCCCATTCATTAAAATATTATTTTAAATAATTACGTAAGTTCTTTACACTCTGCACTAAATTTGTTCACTTATTAACTGGGTTTTTTGGGTTTTTTTTTTGATATTTGGGTTTTTCTGATTTTTCATTTTACACATAACTGTTGTGATTGACTTAGGGTCTCCCTAAACTTCCTAGCAAAATTCTTAATATTCTGGTTATACATCTTTCATTCTCCTCCCTCTTCAGGGTAAGCTCATCTTAAAACATCCTCCCTTTTACTATTCTCAAGTTCATTGCTGTTTTTACTGTAACAAATCAAGTCTAGTCAACAGATTTGTGGACTGGCTATGTCTCTTACCTACTTAAAAATATTTACACTGTGAAATAGTCAATAATCTCTTGAGTCAAGATCCACACCTTTCCAGATTTAATACAAAAATTTCCGTTGAGTCAATACGTGGTAGATGTGTCCCTTCATGACAGCCAGTTCCAGCCACCACCCTGTTTATGGAACTCTTTCATCCCTGGCTACTTCAGAAACTGTGTCACAGGCAAATGGCTAAAATTGAAGGGTCACACCTTAAACTAGTCAAGAAATTTAACACCAAAAAAAAAAAAGTGCCAAGAGTTAGGAGAAAGCATCTCCCCTTTCCCCATGTTCATACAAATCTGAAATCTTACCAACCTTTCTGCATATGTTAGGATATCACACAAAAAGCACAGTGGGATGGGGAGTATTGACTTTCATTCATCCATTAGAAATGTCCTATTTTTATTTGAGTTCCCAGTGTGACTTTATAAACACGCTCAGAGATTTCCTTTCTAACTTCCATTCTACTCCTGCCAAGAAACCAGCTCCCCACTGTTTATTTTCAGCCTTGCTCCCTGGGCAGGATGCTCTGAATTATTCTCTCCCTTTCTGACCAGCCGCTAATAATACCTAAGGCTCAACCTCACAGCACCGTTTCCTCGCTGAAGTTTCTGTCCTTATTCCCCTCTGAGGACCTGGTTCCAATTCTCTTCTGCTTTGGCCCAGTGCATATTTTCCAAGCTGGATTCATGTATAGCGTTTTTCATGCCAGCAATATTTATAATAAACAGTGAATAACTGAAACCACCTAAACGCCCCATGTAGGACAGGCTTTTGAAAGTTATAATATGATCGAACTATATTCTTTTGCTCTTTAATTCAATAAACATTAAAAGAAAAATAGAATTGTAAGGCTGTTTCTTTTTTTATTTTTTATTACTATTATATCATAGCTGTGTACACTAATGCGATCATGGGCACAATACATTGGTTTTATAAACAGTTTGACACATTTTCATCACACTGGTTAACATAGCCTTCCTGGCATTTTCTTAGTTATTGTGTTAAGACATTTATATTCTACATTTACTAAGTTTCACATGTACCCTTGTAAGATGCACCGTAGGTGTGGTCCCACCAATCCCCCTCCCTCCCTTCCCTCTCCCCTTTCCCCATGTTCTTAGGTTATAACTGGGTTATAGCTTTCATGTGAAGCCAAAAATTAGCTTCATAG